>PVJS01019035.1:0-34166 GCA_004027185.1 Glis glis | reverse complement strand
ACTTCAGCAACCAACAAACCCAAATGGTACCAATCTATATTGTGAAACCAGAATGTACAATAATGTCACCTTGATACTGGATAATGAAGAAATAACTACAAAAGAAATAATCCTTCCAGCCTTCCCAAGAACCTCCGAGATCCCAATGCAAACATCTCTTAAGGGATAAGACCTCTTAGGTGTCAAATAGATCTGTTTAACTACCCAATAGACAAGAATAAATATCCTTCATATCTGATAGGAACTTCTGGATGAAGCATATAATTTCCTCTGTCGAATTCAAAGGAGTTGGGAGTTGAGTCACAAGCATTTTTTACCTGAAATACAGTAGTAAAAATATTGAAAGTATCAAACAGATTACAAAAACAAATCTTTCAGTTTAGCAAATATTTTTTGAACTATCCTAGATGCAAGATACTCAGTCTTCTTTGTATTTCTGTTTCTGTTGTTGCTGTTTTACAAATCATATATTTTACATGTGCAATTGACAGATGTATAGTGATTCATTTATTTGCCTTCTAAGGTAATCATACTTTCTAGGACACAATACAGTACATATTAGCAAACAAGAACTGTAAGTCACTAAATGCAAACCAAAAAGCATTCATTTACTAAAACGTCATTGATTTTTACATGTGAGAGCCTTTCAGAGGCTCTCACTCACCTGAATTCCCACGCTTAGTTTTCTATTTCCCACTCCATTACAGATCAAGAACAACAAATTAAAATACAGAATGGCGCATTAATATCAACCAAAAGTTACAAGTGAGAGCAGACAGCATTATAAATATGGATAACTTTTACCTGTGTTTATCACATTATTACAGCATAATATGTAATTCATGTACTTATTTAGTAATATTTTATATTGAGGCAAAATTTCACCTACACCTACACCTCTAGGCACAGATTTTAAGTATGCAATTCAATGAGTTTTGACAAATGCATAAATCCATGCAACTACTACCACAATCAAAGTAATGGAACATTTCCATAATGGGCAACCATTGTTTGAGTCTATCACCTCAGATTAGTTTAGCCTGTTCTTGAACTTCAAATTAATGAAATCATATATATTTATTCTGTTTGGACTAGCATCTTTCATTCAACATAATTTGCTTGAGCTTTATCCATGCTGTTGTAGGTATTTGTAGTATATTCTATTTCATACTGAGTGTTCCATTGTGTGACTATACTAGGATATGCCCACCCAGGCTTCTGTTCATGTGCATTTGAGTTGTTTCCAGTTTGGGGCTACCATGAGTAAAGCTTTAAATCCATTCATGAAAAATATTTACAAAAAGAAGATTATAGAGCTAAGCATTCATCTCAAGAAACTAGAACGAGAACAACAAAGCAATTTAAATAAATTTAAACAAAGTAAAAAATAAAACTAATAGCAGATTTGTGAAATAGAAAGGCATCATAAAAATAATTTGACAAAAGTTGGTTCTTTGAAAAGATGTACTTGATAATCTTCCAGGCGAATGTAAGAGGGCAGAAAATCTGCTATCAGAACAGATAAGTCACCATAGTACTTATGGACTTTTAAACAAAGAATTAAGAGATACTGTGAAAATATACAAGCCAAATTTTTCAGAAATGGCTGGGCTTGTTGATACATATTTGTAATCCCAGTACTTGGGACGCAGAAACAGAAAAATTCCAAGTTTGAGGCCAGCACATTTCCACCTCTGAGCTATACCACCAGCAGTTTTTATTTTTTGTTTTGAAACAGGGTCTCACTAAGTTGCTGAGATTGGCCTCGAACTTTGATTTTCCTATTTCAGCCTCCCAAGTACTGGGATTATAGGCATGCACCATCATGCCCGGCTTAAATAGATAAATTTCTAGAAAAATAAGAATATCTGAACAAAGAATATTTGTATTAATATCCCATGACCATTAAGACAAAATTAATTCAGTAGTTTAAAATTTTTCCAAAGAAAACTGTGTCTAGATTACTTCACAAGTGGTTTCTATCAATATTTCAGAAAGATAAAATAATTCTAAATACATGTATTCTTCAGAATAAAAAATGAAGGGATATTTTCTCAACCAAATATGTTAATCTAGTACAAAAGAGAAAAGTTATGGAAAAATTATATGAACATAGATTCAAAAATTCTAGGTACAGTTAGCAAGCTGAATGCAACAAGACAAATAATGATATATATCCTGAATAGATATGTTTAACCAGATTTTTAATGTGATTTAACATTAGATAAAACAACAATGTTACTCACTCCACTGATAGGTTATGGGAGAAAAATTAAATAGCAACCTCAAAAGTTGAAGAAAAATTTTAACAAAATTCAGTGTCTAGCAATGCTTCAAATGTTTAGCAAACAAGTAATAGAAGGAAAAGATATTTTAGTATGAAAACTGGTATCTAAAAGAAAAGAACAATTTCATAGTTACTGATGAAATGTAAAAAAATTTTGCCTTGAGATTCAGGTGAAGACCAGTATGTGTATTTCTAAAACTTTTAGTCAACACAAGCCTTGGGAGTCCTCAGTCAGTACATAAGGCAATAAATTAATAGATGGGTAATTGTTACAAGATTTGGAATGGAGTAAGACAAATTGTCATCATTCAAAAATGAAATTTACAGATATGATATCACCCATAGAAAATTCAAAAGAATCTACTGATTAACTATAGAAATTAATATAAGAATAAGGTATGGTTATCACAAATTAAAAATACAAAAATTAACTTTATATCTAAATATCAATTTTGTCTCTAGAAATTAGTTACTATTTTTAACATAAAGTTAAATAATTATATCATCTACTTACACATACATAAGTCATTTTTATAAATAAAAGATTTCAATTACCTAGTAGTAAATCTAATGAAATATGCTCAAGACCATTAAGGAGAATAAAATGAGAGACATTAAAAACAACTTAAATACATGAAAATATGATATGATCGTAGATTGGAAGAATAATGCTATATATAAATACTAATTTTAAATTAATGCAATTCCCAAAGTTTCAATGTGATGCCTTATTTTTTAAATTTGAAAGACTGATTTTGACATTCATATAGAAAATGCAAGGAACAATGACATGCTGGAAGAACAATGTGGGAAGACTTGATCTACAGTAATTACGACAGTGTAAGATTGCTGTAGCTGCGGAAAGTACAACAATGTGGGAAGACTTGATCTACAGTAATTACGACTGTAAGTTTGCTGTAGCTGCGGAAGTACAGCATTCCCAGAATATATCCGGGCACATATTGATTTTTGAAAAAGTGACATGGTAAAGCAAGGGAAAGAAAATATTTCCTATAAATGTTACTAGGAAAATTGAATACCTGTATATGAAACAAACCTCAGAATTTCTGATTTTATTCACACCATTAAAAATTACTTCTTATTGCTTATATACCTAAGCTTGTCAAGATGAAGCAATGAATATTTGAAAACCATCATAAGCAGTAGCATAAGAAATAACATTAGAAAATAAAACAAGAAATATTTTAGGAACTAACATAAGGGGTCAGATGCAACTGTTTCTTAAACAAGATATAAAAGCATTCAATATATGGAAAAAACACTCAAAAGATCCAATTGACCAATAAATATATTAAAGGCTGAACTTAACAAAAATCTATAGAGTGCAATTTATATTATGAGATGCTACTATCCATACTCCAGATTGCCTAAAATCAAGAAGCATAAAAACATCAAATGTGTATGTTTTAATGAGAATATCATATTTTATTGGCAGAAGTAAAAATTTCTATAACCTCTTTGGAAAAACATTTATTAGGATTTAGTCTGCAAGTCAGCAGTTTTA
Organism: Glis glis; assembly: GCA_004027185.1. Classification (NCBI taxonomy): domain Eukaryota; kingdom Metazoa; phylum Chordata; class Mammalia; order Rodentia; family Gliridae; genus Glis; species Glis glis. The sequence continues at coordinate 30,354 of PVJS01019035.1, read as the reverse complement.
ATAGGTATATTTATCTATCTATATATTCAGATAGATCTTTACATAGATAAATATGCCTTTTCAAGTCTTTTGCCCATTTTTAACTGGTTTTCCCATCACTTTTATATTGATCTATCTAGCATCTTCTTTTATTTTGGGTGAGCCCTTTCTAAGTTATATGTATTGCAAATATTCATTTACATTAAGTGGCTTAAATATTTACTCTCTTAATGATTTCTTTTGGTAAACTAAAGTTCTTAACTTTAATGAACTCAAATTAATTAATTATTTATCTATATGTTTAATGCCTTTGTATGTGTATATAATGTCTATCTATCTATCATCTATCTGTCTAGTTAGTTGTCTATTATCTAGTTAGATAGATTGATAGCTATACTAGAATAACATATATAGAGCCATACCAGGATACTCAAATAGGGATGGTCATAAGATGAATGTTTATTGTAGACAGAACTTAGAAACAATCAAAATATTTATCAATAGTGCTATGCATAAAAATTATGTTATATTCAAATAATGGAGTACTATATGGTAACAAAAATGAAGTACAGTTATACATAATAGTCAAAAAGAATCCTAAAATCATAAATATTGACATAATAAGAACTTAGAAACAGAGGGATACTTAAAGTCCTATTACCTTTATGAAATATCAAAGAAATTGGCAAACCATACCACATTTTGTTTTGTTTTTTCTTTTGAGAGGACTAATTAGCTGGCAAAGATAAAAACAAAACAAAACAAAAAATAACCAATTAAATGATTACCATAAAATTAAGATAATCATTATTTCCAGGAGTTTTGCATGCATTCTTCTATATCCTAACTTAGTAGAGGAGGAGGCTTGTTAGAGGAGAACATGTTTATTGTATTTCATTGAGCTGTACATGTGTATTTTATACATTCTATATGTTTTATTTCATAACAAAAATAAATTAATAAAAATAAAGGAAATCTATAGTGTGCATAGTGTTCAACATTCCCTTCAAATAATTAACTGAAAATGACTGCTTCCTTTAGCTAAAACCATTAATTTTACAGCATTATCTTTCCTAATGACATGAGATAAATGAGGCTCCTCTCTATTCCATTTTAAGATGTACTATATATTCTTATAGATGTTGGGGTAAGAGAAGAATTTTCATTCTTTCCTGGGTTTTATTTGAAAGTTAAGTTGCACATAAAGTAGCCAAAAGACATTTGCAAACTGATCTCCAAAGGTAGGTCATGATTCAGCCCCTTGCTGCCTTGATGGCATCGCTTTAATTAACAAAGCAGAGGCTCTAATGGAGAGGCCTCTGAGTGCCACAGCAGTTAATGGTCTGTTAGCATTTCATTTCAAAGGCCTGGGGATAGAGGGCTTAACCCAGGAAAGGGGTCTTGGAAAACAAATTAGAAACCACCAAATGATTAGGCTCCTTAAAAATAGTTCTTCATAAAGCAAAAAATTGCAAGAAAAGCTAAAGGTCTTTTTACATAGCTTGCCCTTGGAAGTATAGCATTCTCTGCAATATTATGGTTTTCCACTCTTTAATATGGTCAGTTATTAAAAAGAAAATCTTTTTTTTTCTTTTGCAGTACTGGAGATTGAACACAGAAGTACTCTACTACTGAGCTACATCCACAGCCCTTTTTATCTTTTTTAAAATTTTGAGACAGGGTCTTGCTAAATTGCCAAGATGAGCCTTGAACTTGTGATCCTCCTACCTCAGTCTTCAGTTTGAAATAAAATCTTTAAAACAAATTAGCTTCAATAATATGTAGTCATTTCAATAATTGATAATAGCTCCTTCGTATGAATGATATTTAATTCCTTTTGAAAATTCTTAGACTCTTTTTGATCAAATAACATTTTATTACATATGTATTATATTTTACGCTTCTCTTGCAAATTTAGAGAATTATTTTAGTAGGTAGAATAAAAATTAAAGATGAAAAAGTCACGATTCCAGTTTGGAATACTCATCAGCTAAGCAACTTTCTCTAGTGGAATGTAATCAATCAAAAAACACTTTACTCACACCAGAATTATTTTGATTCCCAGAGAAATGGTTCTTCCATAAGTGTGAACATGTGTATGTGTAAAAAGAAGAAATAAAAACTCACCAATAACCCACCATTTCTTTCTTTTCTTTTTCTTTTTTTTGGGGGTGATTGATTTGGGGGGATTGAACCCAGATGTGCTTTACCTCTGAGCCACACCCCCAGCCCTTTTTGTTCTTTTGCTTTGAAACAGTATCTTGTTAAGTTGCTAAGAGTCTTGCTACATTGCCAAGGCTGTCCTTGAACCTGTAATCCTCCTGTCTCAGTCTTCCATGTACTGGGATTACAGGCATGTGCCACCATGCCTGGCTATTTCTTTCTTTAAAAGCCAAATTAAATCGGGTCTGGTGGCACACATCTCAGTATTTGGCAGGCTGAGACAGGAGGATTGCAAGTTTGAGGTCATCTTAGCAACTTAGCAAGACTCTGTTTCAAAAAGAAAAAGAAAAAGAAAAAATAGAGCTGGGGTATAGTTCAGAGATAGACTGCCCCTGAGTGCAATCTCTGGCACACATACACACACACACATACACACACACACAAAAAAAAAAAAAAAAAAAACAAAGGAAAAAAAAGCCAAGTGAAACTGTAGTTTCCTAGGAGATGGGTGGGGGGACAAATCTCTTCCTATAAAACAGTTAGCCACCAAAAGGGGCAGCCTATAGCTAAAATACCTAATGTGTCTTTAGTAGTAGTTTCATACATGTCTTAGACGTATCTTTAATCTGTTGAGATCTAGATCAGCTAGCAAGCCTGGAAAGTTGTTTTCAGACATGGGGGGAGTCAACATTTTTCAGGCAGTAATTGTAATGAGGAGATGTAAAGCTTCCAAAAGTAACCCTCTATGGCAAGTCTGAATTCCTAACTTGAATGTCTGAGTTCAACCCTTGTATTTCCTATGTTTGTTTCCATCATGGCATTCTTTAATAGTTTCTCATCTTTTTGAACATCATAATGTGTCACTAGGTGTGATCCAAGAGCAATTTTTAACTTTTACTTCCATAATTTGGTTTGGCTATCACTGTGAAACTTTAAGATGATACTCACAGAGTGAAAACTGCTTACTTATTGCTTTTCCCTATATGAATGTTCCCTCTATTGTGCACACACAGAAGCTTCTATATTTAGTTCTCATAAGAAAAAACATCTTCTAAAAGGACTTTTTCTAATTGTATGTTTAATGTCTCAGGACTGTACACACAGAGCCTCGTACAGAGATGCCACTCTATCAGTTTGCCTGCAGTAGATCTTTTTTGTAATTCTAATCCTACTTATATCATCTAAAACATAAGACCTTCCTCTCACACACATACTGGATTGGTTCTCTGAATGTCCCTGAACTCAATATTTTCTTTCATCAGTGCTATCATAAGACAACCTGGGTCTTCGGAACTGAAGGCTATGTATGGGAAACAAATCATTGACTTTCGAGGTGGTTCTGAAATGTGACTGAAGGTGGCTGGGTCAAAGGAGGCTCTGTGGCGAGGGAATGTGCTCTCTCAGACTGAGGATGAAGGAGGCTGAGGAATGATTTGAAGCCTATGGCGGAACCCTTTATCATAGAACATCAACAGAACAGTGGGTGAGAAAGCATTAGAAAAAAAAAAAGAAAGCACAGCAAGGGATGCATATTTACATATTTTAATGAAAACAAATTATCTCTCCTGAAAGTAATTAATTGTGAAATTATTTAATTATGTGGCAGTAGTAAGGAGGAGACAGTGTTTGAGGTTTTTCAGTAAATTCTGGTTTTAAGTAAACAATTATTTGAGTTTATATTCGTTATTAAGTAATTCTTTGCTGAAATCTCAGGATGTCAAGCCATTTTTCCCCCACTGGTGTTATACTAAAATGCAGCAATTATGCAATTAGAAAGAAATTGCTCTTGTGGGTTTCATTCAATTTTGAAATAGGCATTTGGAAAGTAGTAGAGAAAGGAGATACAATAGAATTCCTGAGAAACATGTGTTTGACTTTGGAATATTTATTCAAGCAAAAACTCTCATTGACTGCCATGTCAATTTCTCAGCATGCCTGCAGAAAAATAAACACAGAAATATAGAATCTAATATTTGGCAGGAAACCTACAAATTATCTAATCCAGCTTCCTACACAATGAGAAAAATTTCCCCACCACAGTGCCATCTGAAGGTCACCTATTTTTATTAACACAATGTGTGGCTTAGAATTCACTGCCCTGACTGGAGGGAGGGCTAAATGTGTAATGTGTGCATGTATGATGTTCATACCCTGACATATATCAAAATGTATAATTACAATGCACCAATAAATGAACATAAAAAAAGAATTCACTGCCCTGCAGGAGTTGTGTGAGAGCTCTACTAGATAAATTGTTCTTGAAACTTTGACCATCAAGCTGGGCATGGTGGCACATGCCTCTAATCCTATGACTTGAAAGGCTGAGACAGGAGGATCACAGGTTTGAGGCCAGTCTCAATAACATAGTGAGACCCTTAGCAATTTGGTGGGATCCTGTTTCAAATTAAAAAATAAAAATAAAAAAGGCTGACGGTGTTGCTTAGAAATAGAATGCCCCTGGGTTCAATCCCCAGCACCAAAAAAAAAAAAAAAAAAAAAAAAAAAAATATATATATATATATATATATATATATATTTGACCACTGGATCAATTTCTATCTTGTCACATTTTAGATTTCTAATCACTCTTTCAACTATAGTCCCTCAAATGTTTTCACGTGTTGATTATTTTGCCCTCACATGTCTTCTCTGACTCATACTCAACAATCTTGTCACTACAGAATCAGGATGTAACATACTTTATTTACCAGTTTCAGTGCATGAACATTTCCAAACTTGACACTATGTTCCAGAATGGAAACTGCATCATCATCAGCTCAGATCTGCTTATCAGGTGCTACAAAGTCAAGTCTGCTCTTTCTTGAGCTCTGAAAATCCACTGGAGTTAGCACAGCAGCACAATGTGCTGACTAGCCACAGGGAGACCACAGTCAGACTACTCAAGTCATTGTATCAGTGGTGAGATCATAGACAAAGGACCTCTCCCTGTCTGTTCCCTCACCAATAGACTAAGAGTAGTTATAGTACCTTCCTCATAAGACTGTCATGCAGATTAAACAACTTAATATTTGTAAAGCGCTTAGAACAATGCCTAACACGGTATTTTCTAAGTGTTCATTAAATAAATGACTGAAACAAGGATTTATATTAGATTTTATAAGTTTGCTTTGGGCCAATTGTTCTAGACTTTTTTTTCCTACATATTTATTTAGCAGAGTAAGTCTTTTGGTTAGAAGGATTACCTGAAAGACTCAATATAAGAAATACAAGAGGAGCTGCTCTGTGTGTGGCTGGGAAGCTGGCTCAGACCCTCTGCTCTGTGGTTGGAGCAAACCTCACCCTGTGCACACATGGCAGCCCAGAAGGCATCTCTGGAGATGTTGGGTACAGACAAAATAGTGGTGAAACGCTCTTCTAGCTTATTAATACATTTTTGTCTTGAAAATGTTTTTCAAATATTTGGCAATTTTCTTATTCTTCAAAAATTTCAAAAGTGGAAAAAGCATAACTTTAATCACCAAGATAAGATGAAATGGAAAGTATAGGATAGTGGCCTCCCTGAAGTGGCCTTCCTTCATTGTCATTGATCCATTCACAAAAATTTTCATTTTGTAAATGACATAATACTGCTATCATTCAGTTTACATTCCTACATTTTTCTCTAAATAGTATTGTGCTTTTGCCAAATGCTTGCTTAAAATCAAGATATCCCATCTGTAACATCCCTCTGACTTCAATGCCTAGTAATCCTCAAAAGAAAAGAAACAAAACTTATGAACATGTTGTGTGCACATATACTGGCTCAGAGGAATCTTGTCTTTGCTCTGTAGTAGGAATCTTATGGTAAATGACCCGGTAAAAAATCAGCTTTGTGTTCTGAATATCAGAACCTTGTACTGGTCATTGGAGTTAAAATGATATATGACCTGATCATCAAAACTTCTTAGAGAATTTTATTTATTTTCTACCTCTTCTAAATGTTACTGATTTCTTTTTAAGATAGTTTATTATTAAGCAGTATATAGAAATATGCTGATTTTGTGTCCTCCAATTCTACTGAATTTGTTCATTTGAACTAAGACTTTTAGACTGTTCTATGTATAAGTTTGGGTTGTGTGTCAACAGGGATAATTTAACTTCTTCCTTTCCAATTTAGAATCCTTTTATTTCTTCCTGTTATCTGATTTTTAGCTGGGATTTCCAGTACTATGTTGACTAGAAGTGGTGAAAGTGAGCACGTTTGTCTTTTTCCAGATCTTAGAAGAAATGCTTTCAACTTGTTCCCATGTGGTTTTGGTCATATATGGCCCTTACTGTGTTTCTAGACCTAATTTTTTGAGAGATTTAACAAGAGGGGTATTAGAATTTAAGAAATGCTTTTGCTGAATCTATTTAAATTAGCCAACTTTTTTCATTCTGTTAATGTGATGTATCACATATATTGATTTGCAGACATTGAACCATACTATTTGCAACCCTGGGATGAATCCCACTTGAGCAAGAGTATGATTGCTTTAGTATGTCCTTGAATTCAGTTTTCTAATATTTTTTGAACGTTTTGCTTCTATTTTCATCAAGGATGTTGACCTGTATTTTCCTTCCTTTCCTTTCCCTCCCTTCATCCCTTCTCCTTCCTTCCTTCTTCTGTTTGGTTTTAGCATCAGAGTAATGCTGGACTTGTAGAATGAATTTGGAACTATTCCCTCTTCTACTCTTTGGAATAGTTTAGGTGGAATTCTGCACATTTGAATTCAATTTTCTATCTGTTGTTGATTGTATACTTTTTCCATCTTCTTCATCTCTTGGAATCAAAATTTCAGGGCTGAAGTAACTTAAAAGTTGATATAAAACAGTGATTCTCAAAACTTTACCATGCAACACAATCATCTAAAGGGAGAGTTGAAACAAGGATTTCCTGGGCTCCACTCCCAGAGATTCTGATTCATTAAGCTAGGGTGGGGATTGAGAATTTGCATTTCTAGCCAGTAACCAGGTAATGTTGATTCTGCTGGTCCCTGATGACACTTCAAAAACCTCAAGCTAATCCACTAGATATTAAGAGAATCAATAGGGAAGCCTAATAGCTGCACATACTTGGACCCGCCCCTTATTTAGAGAACATGTGACAGCTTTAAAAGATTTCTAAGTGACTCTGATTTAAAAATAAATACCTGATGAATCAGTTTAAAATCATTTAGAAGCTGGGAGTATAGGTCTACACCCATAATCCCAGTACTTGAGAGGCTGAGATAGGAGGATTGCAGATTCAAGACAAGCCTCAGAAACTTAGCAAGGCCCTCTTTCAAAATTAAAAATTAAATAAATAAAAAGGGTTGTGGTGTAGCTCAGTGGCAAACACCCCTTGGTTCAATCCCCAGTACCACACACACAGAGATACACACACACACACACACACACACACACACACACGTGCACATGTGCATCCACACACATAACCATTTAGAAGTTTTAATTAGTTTGCTTTACAACTTCTGTACTTGTATAATATTTTTAGTAATAGCTACCTTTTGAGACAATCCAGCTATGGATGGCTATTTTATGCAAATTTATCTTGTATATGTGTGTGTGAAGGTATACTGGGTATTGAACCCAGGGGTGTTCTACCTGTAAGCCATACCCCCAGTCCTATTTTATTTTTTATTTAGAAACAGGGTCTCACTAAGTCTCTGAGGGTCTTGTTAAGCTTCTGAGGCTGGTCTCAAACTTGTGATCCCTCTGCCTCAGCCTCCCAAGTTCTGAAATTGCAGGTGTGTACCACTACACTGGGCTAGGAAAATTCTTCTTGAATTGAGTCTAATATCTATCTTTTGGTAACTACTGACCATCGGTTTAAATTATACCCCTAAGGATTTACATAGAAGTCAATTCCATCATCCACATGTGGCACCATGCACATTTAAGATTGTTTTTTCTATTTCTATGAAGAATGTCATTGATATTTTTATTTTTATTTATTTTATATACTTTTATTGGTTCATTGTAATCATTGGTATTTTGAAAGGGTTGGCATTGAATCTGTTTATCACTTTGGGTTAGTATGAACATGTTAGCAATATTAATTCTTCCAATCCATGAACATAAAATGTCTTCCTGTTTATTTGTTTTCAAATTTTGAATCATTGTTTTTATAGTTTCAGTACAGAAATCTTTCACTTCCATGGTTAAATTTATTCCTAAATATTTCTCTTTTATTTTTGTAACAAAATGCTAGAAACAAAAAGTATTGATTCCACCCTAGACCTATTAAATCTCTGGGTTCGGCCCACAGAATCTTTGTCTCAACCACCCCTTTGGGGAATTGTGATGCATGGTAAAGCTTGAGAATCATTGGTTTATATCACTTTTCAGGTTCCTTCAACCCCTGAGATTTTGATTCCAAGAAATGGAGGAGAAGGACAAAGCATTCTATCAACAATGATCTAAAAATTGAATTGAAAATGTGAACAGGGAGTCATGGCAGTATTGCCAGCAAATTCCACAGAGGCCATATTGTTCTGTGTATTGTTCCTCTAAGCCTGGATAATCATGTTCAATGATGTATATTCACTTTAAGAGGATTCTTCAAGTGGAAAATGTTAGTGAAAGGTTTAAACACCGTGAATGATCCCAAACTCATCCTGGTGTCATAGGAGCAGGGGTCACTAAGAATGCAACTACAGAAGAATAATAAAGGGAGGCAAGAGCTTGGAAATTTGACATGAATAAGATTGAGGTTATTCCAGCTATGGTGAACTACCCAGTTTGGAGGAAAGAATATCTTGTTATAGACCGAAGTATTTTTTTAACATTTGAGAAATGAACTTTGAGAATTGAACTTAAGTATATACAGAAAGAAAAGGAAGAAAGTAGATATAGGAACTTGGGTTCCAAAAGAAAATCAGATACAAGCATTAAACTCCCTTAAAATATGATTCTGATATAGATGTAGCATGTATGTCAGGTATAGTAACACATGTTTGCTCTTTGTCTACAAGTAGAATAACATGGGTGTTTTGCATATATAAAGTATTGCAACTGGTAGACCAGTACATATTTATTGAATAGATCTTGGTAGGGCAACATGTTTCTTAAAGTTCTATGCTTACACAGGATGAGGCCATGGCAACTTTAAACTGATTTAAGAAAATGAAATAATTTATTGGCTGGCATATCAAAAAATGAAAATTTTCAGGTTTTATAAAAAGATTGATCTAGCAGCTAATAATGATGCATTCAATAAATGTCTTTTTATTTTTTAATCTTTCACTCTGAGATCCGAGGTAGTGGCTTCAGTTCAGGGATGTCTTTCCTTGTGATTGGGTCAGAACTTCCTCTAGCAAACCAAGTTATATTCTTCCTTGTTCAGGCCAGAGAGAAAGGACTTCTATTTTGCTTACTCATCTTGGACTTCTCTCTAATTGTATCTTCTCACATAGGTCAAGTATCCATTGCTGAACCAGTCACTATGGTTAGGAGCATGCAACTAGCTAACATTAATTGGGTCAATGTTTGGAGCAAGGGGCCAACATATATCCCACTCCAACCATAGCCAGATTCCACTTTGGGAAGAAAAGGAAGGTGTAAATTTCAGAGAGGCAACATGTAATGGAAAAGAGGTCAGATGAAAACTTGTTAAACATTTGGGATTTTCCACAAAGACACACTACTGATAATATTTGCTCAATTCTTATAAATACAAATCTGTATATGTTATCTCTACCCATGAAATGCTTTGATATTTATCTTATTTTTATTTTTTACTTTCAAATAAAGATTTAATGGACCATCAGGGAGGTGCATATATAAAAGAAAAGAATAGGAAAGGCATCTTACAATTTATCAACATGTCAATTCTTAGGCTATATCTTTTAAACCTAGATATCACAGTGCATGAATTTGTATAAATGATCCCAAGAATATAATAGTTCCTTTATAGTAAGAAAAATAAGTATGGTAGCTTCAGAGAATGCAGAGTGGATGGAGATAGGATGAATAGGCAGGTTCAGACTCCATGCTTACACACACTGGAGCAAACACACAACTTCCTTGAGTCTTTAATTCACAGGTTCATTTAAAAGATGAGTTTAGGAAAGCACAACTATTATCTCTTCTTCCCTTTCCAGTTGAGAATGTATAGGTTCTGTTTCAAGTGTACCCAAACAAGCCTAAATATCCAGCTTTGGGAACTGAAATCTACTGGCAGGCACCTGAGAAGAGCAAAAAATATATGTTGGGGGCTAGAGGGTTGCAAATCACAAGAGACAATTATTGGATCAGCCTTTGGGAAAGAACACTCAGTACAAGAAATTGGATGTCAACTTTTTCCTCTGGAAGGTAGATGCACACAGAAGGCCATCACCCACACTTTGGTGACCAGGGAAGCCAATCAGTTGGCCTTCTTTAAAGAGATAGTCTGTATGTATTATTGATCTCTTATTTGAAAGAGAAGTTGAGTGGTGCACAAGACAAGGCAGAGCAGAGTCTTTTGGTGCAGACCCTGAACCATAGACTCCATCAGCAGAACAAACTCCCGAAGTTAGCCAGTGCCACACACTTCAGAAGGCCCTTGGGTATCTGTAATACTGGAGCAGGCTCCACAAGGGTCTTCTCTTGTCTGCACACTCTTAGGCTGCTTATTAAAATATGTTTTGGAATCACATTCAGTCCTTTCCCTGGTGAATATAAACTTCTTCATTGGTTACATCCATACTGGTGATTTAGGGCCCTTATGGATAGTTACCTGGGGCAAATGGCCTGATGTCTGACTCCTTAATCATCTCCCATAGTGAGCAGTTTTCACTGTGCCTGACTTGGCTTGCTGCCTTGGCTAGGAAACATTACTACTAACATGAGCATGATTTATAGGTGAGCTCTCTTTAATAGGTGGGAGAATGTGGTATAATTGAGAGGACCCTGGACTGTGGGTTAAGGGAGGTCAATTTTCTCCCAAACCTGCTGCAAATTAGCTTTGCAGCAGTTCAGCAGTTAAATCAGTTATGGCAATGGTACTTAGCCTCAGTTTCCTGGCCTGTAAAATGAGGGGGCTGGGTAAGGTTGTAAGTCACCCATGAGCTCCAATTTGCATCTTTTCATGATACCTTCTTTGTTCATTTACCCACCAAGGCCCTCTCAAGCTATGATTTCTTATCTGTTCAAAGAAAAAGAAGGAAAGACCATAAATACTTCTCACCCCATAACTCACAAATATTTTGTAAACAACATTCTTTTGTTTGTATGTTTTTACAGTACTGGGGATTGATTGAACCAAGGGGTATTCTACCTCCGATCTATACTCCCAGACCTATTTTATTTTATTTTTCTATTTTGAAACAGGGTCTCACTAAGTTTCTGAGGTTTTGCTAAGTTGCTGAGGCTGTCCTCAAACCTGAAATCCTCTTGTCTCAATCTCCCGAGTACTGTGATTATAGGCTTATGCCACCACACCTGGCATAAATAGCATATTTTTAAAAAACACCCATGTTGAGGGCCAAAAGAATGTGTGTGTGTGTGTGTGTGTGTGTGTGGTATGTGTGTGTGTATGCACACATGATATATAACTGTAATATATGTGTATATTTAATTTTCTGATTGTTTTCTTTCCTTTATGCTATTTGTTTGTGGACATAAGTCTAAAGAAAGGCTTTGTTTTATGCAAGTGGCCATCCTTTACCCCCATGTATATGCAACTATACAGTTAGGTCCTCTGGCAGCAGGATCCACCTAATTTAGGATAGCATTAACTACCTGTGGATCTCAGATTTTAAGGGAAAACACTTTACTCAAATGATTTTTATATAATCCTTTGTTTCTAGAGATAATTGTGAGGTGTTATGAATTTAACTTCAAAAATATTATAATGACTACTCCATACAGATAGGAATTCCCCCTTGTTTGTTGACTGTTGTGTCCTCAGTCTCTAGAATAGTGCCTGGCACTTAGATGGAGTTCTACAAATATGGCTGAATGAAGCATTTACTTTAGCTGAGGCTAGAGAGGAGAAAGAAGAGAGCGGTAAGTGGTAGAGCAGTTCAGCTATGCTGGACTTCACACACTTCACTCAGCTCAAGAGTTGGCCAGGTTGAAACTTCCCTAATGCAACAACCCCTAAAATCTTCAATCATGGGACACTGCACTCTGTAGTCCCTGGCGTTTATCTCCTGCTCATTTGCTTCCTCTGCCATGGGCTGCTGTGCTCTGTCCTCCCCTATTGCTGAATGATGTTCTGTCTATTACTGCCGATAGAGCAGAGATTTCTTTCATCACCAGGTGTCTACTTAGCTGAGGTGCCCTTTAATATGGATTAGCAGCTTGTGAAAACATTGGGTTGATGGATAGTTGACTATTATAAACCATCAAACTGACATGGCATAGGGAAGAAACAGAATTAACTTTGTTGGGGCATAAGGGGATGTTAAAGCGAATGAGTTACTTCTACTTTACTTTGCAACTCTTCCTGAAGACAGAGTGACTTTGTTCAGAAAAAGTTAGGAAAGTTGTATAGAGTATTGGGAGCTCAATTAGATAATCAAAATTTGAGTGCTCCCACCTCTTTGAACTTCATAGGCACTGTTAAGAGGGTAAGGAAAGATAGTGGCATGTTCACATTGTTACTTCGATACAAAAATAACCTAGTATTTTAACTTTTTATATTGCTTTTCAGAACCATACTGGATTCTATTAATGATATCTAGGGATACATTAGCTATGTGTTTCCATCTTAAGTTAAATCTTAAACTTCTAATTATGAACACAGTTTATAATAATCTGAATGCATTTTTTCGACATCTAAGCATGTGACTACCCTTACACATAGGGACCTCTCTGTCTTGTCTGCTTCCATAATACTGACAAGCTGTATTTATTTTGCTAGGATAGGAAGGAGAGCAGACTCTTGTCTATCCTTGGATAGGAGGAGTCAGGCAGAATCTTCAGTCCCAGAAGCTTGGGGTACACTCTGGTGTGCATTGCTCCTAGATGATTTCTATTCTTGGGAGCTCATCACAGGCATGAGGCCCAGGACATTGAAGACAGCTATATGTTACTCAGCTCCCACAAATACCTCCCAAAGTCACCTGAACTGTCCTTTAGACTCTGCTAGTGGATCTTAGAAACGCAAGTTTCCTTGGGACTCTGGTAGAATCTCAGCTATGCTGTTTCTCCACCCAGATGAGAGCCTTCTTCTGGATCCAAGCTAAAGGTTAGATTCTTCAGAATGCCATACAGTTCCAGCTAGCACTCCTGCCTTCTGGTAGGGTACAGAGTCCAGTGCAGTAGCTATGGACAAAGGCCTTGGAGCCATGTCAACAAGGATTGAACCATGCTTGATTATTTCCTCTTGTGGAACCTCAGGGAATTCTTTCAAGTCAAGTTCTTTCTGCCTTTGTTTCAATTTTGTAATACTACCCACATAAGAGTATTGCAAGGGCTGAATAAAAATACCTGACACATGGTTAGTCTATAAACGTTAGTAATAAGACAGTTCGAGAAAAAGGACAGGGTACTTTGCCCAGTGCTAATAGCAGGAGGACACCTACTTGATCCTTGAGGAACATGGGATAGTTACAGGAAAGCAAATGGTAAATTATTTCTTAGAGAGAATGGCCCTCAAGATGTACATTCTCAGTGACTACTTACTAAGATTAGAATTAACCATTCTGCTTAATAGAAACTCTATATGAATGCATAGGAGATTTGCTTTTTTAAAAATGAGAAAAGATAAAATATATTTAAACAATGAAAATCTCCTGAGATGACTTAAAACTTTGATAGATTGGCATGATGTCCAAGTTACTTCAGGGTCATTATTATGAACATTTTCAACAAGCATCTTCTTTTACACTTGACATATGCTAAATAAGTGTTTGTTGGTAGAATGGATAGATATGAGTGGACTTCTATAATCTTTACATTATTGTAGATGGGTAAAGTGCTACTAAAGAGATGTCAGATATTTCACTGCCCAGAATATTGCTGTAAAAAGCTTTTTGATCCAAAGAATGTTTTTTCATTGCAGATGGCGAACCGATTGCCTGACATCACACAGCTAAGGCATAGCAGGACAGAGATTAGTGCCTAATGTGTTAATTTTACAAAGTAGGGTTGCCTTGTTAAATTTAAATGTCAGATACACAATATATATATTATTTGAATAAATATGTATCAAATATTGAATGTTCTTAGGATAAGTATATCTAGAATAGTATTTTGTTTAAGTATATTTCAAATATTGAATTTATCCTAAATTCCATATTTATCCTAGAATATTATTCATTGTTTATCTGAAATTCAAATTCTGCTGACGATCTTGTATTTTTATTGCTAAATCAAGAAACCCTACTCCAAACCCCAATTTCTCTCCTGCACACCATTTCTGTTAAGCTTCTTCTATGACTTAACATGGTCTAGGCATATTAGGCATTTAATTCTCCTTCCTCTCTCAATGATTGGGCAAAACCCAATCTCTGTTGTGCTCTTCTCTGGCCTCATGCTTCCTCATACAACTCTTTCATTGGCTTAATAACCTATGATACTTCTCCCAAACTCTTGTCCTGAGAGTCCCATTGTCAAGACTCACTGTCACCTCAAATTCACTCATTTGTAAACCCAACTCATCACTCCTGCAACTTTTGCTCCTTTCTCCTATGGATTCCTTATTTTTAAAATGCAATAACCAATTTCTCAACTTGCCAAACCACAAAACTGACTGTAATCTTTCCCTACCAAACCTCACTCATCAATTCCTTGGTTCTGGTGTTCTTTTTTCTAAAACATTCCCCAGCCCATCCTTTACATTTCCAAATATTGGAATCTAAAAGAGGTGCACATCACCTCAGTTTCAGACCAGTGTGATCATTTCCTGATGGCTTCGTCTCTACCTCCTTCAGGCAATTCTGCCAAGCTCATGCCCAAGTTAATGTCTCTAAAATACAAGCTTTTCTGACATGAGAAAGACAAACAGTCCAACAGAAAAAAAATTAACAGCATTATACACAAGCAATAGGCAGTAGAGACATTACAAATGACCAAGAAGCATATGAAAAGATGCTCAATTCACTAATGGTCCTGGGAGATGCGAATCAAACTAATGAGACATTTCTTTATAACTAGGATACTGAAAATGAAATGAAAAAACAATAACAGCTAATGCTGAGAAAGATGCAGAAAAGGGGTACTTTTATATATAGCATGCAAAAATATGAATTGATAGTTTTTTAAAGCAATGTAGTATAATCCATGAAAATTAAAAATGCATATATGTGTTCACATATAGTAACAATACCACTCCTTGTAGTCTGTTTTATAAAAAGAAATCAGTACCTAAACTAGTAAACTAGTTCTTCAATACATATGCAATACATATGCTATCAAGGGCTTTGAAACAAAATAAACCGAGAAACAAACAAAAATTTTTGGTGAAGAAATCATTAAGAAATAAGAAAGTGGTCAACTAATCACTAAAAAAGACTGCACATTCATTAAAAGAAAAAAAATCACTGTGTTAACAGTATAGGAGTTGATTAAAAGGGTTTTCCATGAGTAAGAATAGTTACAGAAATGTGTATACATGATCCTGTTTTCTAATAGTGACCCCACTCATATACACATATATTTGTATCTATTATGTATAAATATCTGTGTACACATATACACTTTTGCATGAAGTTGAAAAATACATATGAGTAAATATTATAAAACTGCTTACATGCATGACCTTAGGTGGGGAGTCTCATGCAAATTGGTAGGGTTAAGGCAAATGCAACACTTGGGTTTTGCCTTTCATACTATGACTTTTAATGCTCTTCTTTGCTTATAAAATAATAAATATTTGGACCCTACTTGTTGGCCTCAATCTATTTTCTTGGCCTATTATGGTTTCATATAAGAACTTTCCATCCCAAGCAAGCTTATATGTTTACCAAACTCTCCTTTGGTCTTGAATTCTGTCCTGCTCTACCCTATTCTTAACTTGCAAACTTACCCAGGTAATTGTCTTTCAGTTACTCCTTTAAGGAATTCTTCAAATTTCTTAATCATGCTGGTCTTTCTTTTAATATCTTCTCTGTAGTAGTGTAGATCAATTATCACAGTGATCATTTACTCAAAATCTGTTTGATCATCCCCACCAGCCTGTCTGTGCAGAAAGCATTCCATTGACCATTGGGCCTAATCAGCTTACTTGGGGATGCACCAAAAAGTGGTGGGTGGGAGCATAAATCCAGTTCTTCCAACTCAGATTTAAGTCCAACTTTCTGAGCCCAAATGGTGTTTTCATTAAACCATGCTCGCTATATTTTATTCTTTTGCAAGTGAAAGAATGCATCTGCTTCCTCGCCTCTGACACTGGTGTTGCCCTGACTCTGGACCTTATTTTCTGTCTTGTTTCCTGGGTTCTTGACCTTTTGTTTTTTTCAACTGTGTAGTTGAGGTAGTTGGTACAGTTCCTGTGAATTCCAGTCTAGACAGGGGTTAGATATATGTCATTATGATTAGTGAAAGTCTGGCCCCTGGTAGGCACCATGCTGAGCATAATCTATACAACAATCATGCAAGCAATGTTTCATGATTAGCCCTTTACGGATGGTGTAGAAAGGTCAGGCAAATTGGCCTGGGTCAGGTGGCAGGTTAGTGGCTGCAATGAACTGAATTTTTCTATCTCCTCAAAATTCATATGTTAAAACCTGATACCACCATGATGGTAGTTAGAATTTGGGCTAGTGGGAAGTAATTACAAACATCATGAGGGTGAAGTCCTTATGAATGGAGTTAGTACCCTTATAAAAAGAGGACCAGCCATGGGTGGTGGTGCACACCTGTAATAATTCCAGTACTTGGGAAGTTGAGACAGGAGGATTACAGGTTCAAGGCCAGATTCAGCAACTTAACAAGACCCTCAGCAACTTAGTGAGACTCTGTTTCAAAATAAATAGCATAGGGCTGGATGTGTAGCCCAGAGGTAGAATGCCCTTGGGTTCAATCCCCAGTACCATGCACACACACCAAAAAAAAAGAAAAAAAAAGGAAGGAGGAGGAGGAGGACAAGGACAAGGAGTAGAAGGAGAAGAACCTGGAGAGCTAGTTAGCTTTCCTTAAGTGTCATGTAAGTATATAAGAAGTTGACAGCCTGCAATATAGAAGAGGGCCCTTACCAGAACCAAACGTGCTCAGTCTTCCAGCCTCCAGAACCATGAGAAATAATTTCCTGCTTTTTACAAGCCTACCAATCCCTGGTACTTTTTAATAGCAGCCCAAGTTAACTAAGATAGTCATAATTCTCAGCTTCTAAAAACTTTCTTTCCATGATACTCTGCAAGGCAGAGCTAGCTTCAGCCTCAGAGTCAAGACCTAGGACAGGATACAGTAACAGGCTATCAGGGAACGAAGAGCCTCATCCAAGCAGAAAGAATGCAGGACTCTTGGCAAATTTGCCCATAGATGGCAGGAGTTCATACGAGGGCAAGGAAGGAAGCCAGGAGTCTGGGTATCACAACAGGAGGTCTTCCTGTGGTGTCTTCTACAATCATCTCTAGGCTTACTTGAAAACCTTGTATTCACACTCTGTGTACTTAGCTTCTATCTCTAATCTCCCTTTAAGCCTAATCTGGACACAAACAAGTCCATAGTACCTTTTTGCATCTTCCCTGCCCAGTTTCTCCCTTAGTCTAGTTACTGTTAGTAGTGACAGTAAACTCATCCTGAGGATGGTTTATTAGTCTATGTCTGTTTGCTGCTTCAAGTATGTGCAAGGCTGTCTGCTCATACTCCGGGATGAACACAGAATGATTCCCCATCCAGAAGGGGCACATTTCAACCTCTTTGGAGTGTGCCCCTGATTTTAACTCCCCTGGGAATTTCAGAGGGGAAAACCTGCTGCTGATAGGTCCAGCTTTCTTTCACTTTCCCAATAGGTACAGTATCTATGAGCTGCGGTATTCACACATGCCCAGCGTGCTGCCAGCAGGGATCAAAGACAGAGTCAAAGGAGGCAGAAATAGCAAAAATCCAATTCCAATGCCTTTGCAGCTTGCAGTCATTTAGCATTTCATCTCCATGAATTTCCCAGGGTGCAAACAGGAGTTGCGTGCATTTAAGTTTTGACCCTTAGCTGCCCATTGTCCCATTCCCTTTTAGAGTATACAGAAATTCACAGTGTTAGTCAAAGGGACACATGTGAGGTAACAGATAAGAAGACAAGCAACACAGTAACCTGGCCAAATTGTTTTAAACCATTTCTGATTCAAAACTGCCCTCTCTGTCCTTTTGATGCCCCCCACTCTGGCCTGCCCTTCAGCAAATCCTGTTTCCATTTTGGCTTGATGAGGTCAAAATATCACAAAATCATCCATTCTAACATAGTTCTTATCCATTTTTTTCTTAAAATATCAAAGAAGTCAGTGTGCTCTCAGAAGCACTGTGTATCAAAAGACTGGATTCTCTGTTCCTCATTTGAACTATCTGAGATTCCAGCAACACTGACTTAAAGTTCAGTCAGTTTGATGAGATGACTTGGAGTTGGGCATTTAAGGCACTATGAAATAAACATCAATACAATCCTGGCTCTTGTTTCATTTGAACTATTTAGCCCTCTAGGGCAGACTCCGGCAAATCTAGAAATTTGAGTTTCACCGATTACTGAACTTTAAAGAAGGACTGAAGTTATGGATTAAGGGAGTCTGAGTTTCAAAAACTACTCCTAACTTACAGCTCAGCCTCCTCAACAGCATATCCCAAGCCATCTCTGGTTACAATTTGGCCCCATTGGAAGTCACTCTACAGCCTGTCTCTATTCTTCCAGAATTAAGGTTGCCATGGTTACAGTGGCTTCTGGAAATGAACTTCATAATTGCTGCATATTGCATATAAACAGCTGGATTCCCTCTTTCAATTTCACTCTGAAACAATGAAGGCCCAAGAAAATGTCCTTGTATTTGAATCATTGACATGCTAAAGACCATTATACCAGGAGTGAAGCATCATGGCAGAGGGAAACTTGAAGAAATGATCAAGTCAAATTCCCGCGGCTCTATATATGTAGATGAATGTGAAATTCATATGTGTCATTCTACACACACAAAATCAGAATATGTGAAAGCCTGAAAGATTCTTTTCTTTAAAGAGTCATTAATCTAATTCCTGTTTTACACAGTAAGAAACACAAACCCAGAGGTTGAGAGTTTTCTGTGTAAGGTCTCACAGAAAGGCAGGTGCAGGATTGGGTTTACCGAACAGCCTGGTGCTGTGGATTCTGCTCCGGTCTGAGATGCAGCACCCGGGCTTGAGTTCCGGTTCAGTTGAAAGTCATCTCTGTGCCCTCCAAGGTCATTTGATGCAGTGCTAATGTTATAGTCTCTAAACTAAGGGAGTTGGTCAGAAAATTGATCAGTTCGTGTACTCACCAGCGTTGTCTTTCTGCATCAATAGTAGTTGCATAGAAGCCATGATGACTGGAGATCTCTGCTCCAAATACCTGCTAAATTGTCCCTCCATTGACTTCTAGGATTTCAGATTTCCACACTGTATTATACTTTAGGGAAACACAATGAATCTGCTTGTTAAAACAAAACAACCCTGAAGAAGGTGAGATACTAATGGTTGTTAACACCCTAGCAAATAATGGTTGATTATTATTCATTTGTATGTTCATTGATCACATAGTGTGGTATTGAGGCACAGATGAGTTATGAGAAACAGTTGCTTTTGGAAAGGATGGTTGCTTGAATGGAGTGTATGCCATGGGGTTTTCAGGGGATCCAGACTCAAAGTGTGAGTTTGCCTGGTTGAAAGAGGGAGAGTGCAGAGGAGGTGCAAAAAGAGGCACATTTCACAGCATGAAGTTTTTTTCTTTGTTTTTTCCATCTATTCATGCAGAGAGTTGTCTCTCTGTGTGAGGAAGTCTCAAAATGCTCCCAAGAAAAGTTACATGTAATATGACAATGTTGCTGCTAAGGTAATGATTAAAAATAAAATAAGAGCAATTGACCACACACAGCACTTAATAGGAAACTATTCCTTTACTCTACCTGAAGCTTGAAAAGGTAACATCCTGATTCTGCATGTGAAATCTCAGAGACCAGCCTCCTTGCTCTTCAGAGCTGAGCAGCCTGCCCTCTTCCCCTGCCTTGGGCAAGTTTGATCTTGCACAAGGTGAGCCTGCTGTGAAATACAGCTTGCAATAAGAAGAGAGTCTCATTCTTCTCCTTCCAACTGGACTTTCTTTTAGGCAAGAATTGTTTTCTGGAAGTCTTGAAGACAGAAATATGCAGCTTTGTACAGCAACTCCTCTGGATTCATTTGTCCCTTTAATAGAGCCCACAATGTACTCATTGTAAGAAACAATAAAAAAAAAAAACATGCAATCTAACAAAACCCTTCTTTAACTCCCAGGGCCACAAATGGGGCTAAGACAGACCATCAGTTGGAAACTTATACCCTAATAATCTGTAAGCACTTGAGTACAGCCTGATACTTCTTTGATTCTCTTAAACATACCAGATTGCTTGTGCACAGATAAACCTCCCTAGATCTTTACTCATATTTTCATCTTTCATCATCTATTTATTCCCTGCTGTCCTGTTGTTGCATTTTTTACTATTCCACTGTCTCCTCAAGAAGCCATGCCTCTCCCTGCATGTAGGCCCCCTCAGGCGGTAAGGGGTACTTCCAATTGCTTCTTAAGTCACATTTTGCATTTCTTTCTAAGGACCCAATCCTCAAAGACATTTGTTGACTTTTTGATATTTTAATATGCCTTGGAATTTTTATATCCAGACTTGGATACAAACCATTCACTCATTCTTTTGAATTGACTATCTATTATATGTTGAGATTTTTCATAAGTAATGCTTATTTCCTCAAAAAATCATTTGATTTGGAAATTAAAATAAATTAAACTAACAACCAGACACATTGGGAAGAGGGAAGATCTTGCTAATAGAAGGAGTTTGAGTTTTTACCATGATGGTACTATTTAAAACTTACTGATTCTCTGTATTTTTATTTCTTTTTACATGTGGGAAGTTTCTGGATTTGTTGGGGGGAAATGAAAAGGGTTTTTGGAGGTATTAAAATATGTTTGTCTTGTCACTTCTTTCAAAGCTATCGATGGAGCAGGAAGGTCTGTGGATATAGAGCTTCTGACTGAAACAGTTTTCCACAGTTCACTTTAGGAGAATGCAGTTCACCTCTGTCTAGAAGTCAGAAGATTATTGGATGGGGTGATGGTGGAGGGACATAGTGTTTTGAGACAGTACTTTTCATGAAAGAAATCTCTATTTCCTGCCTTATGTAATCTTTATCCACTTGCCTGGGCTGTCATTCCTGCCTCCATGTCCTCAAGAGCAAAAGCAGCCAGCATGGTGACATTTTAATAATAATACTTTGTACTTATACAGCACCTGTCAACCAATGATCTCAAGTACTTTCCCTGAGATTAACTCATTAATCCTCACAAGGATAAGTGACTCTCCCAAGGTCACAGCACAGTGAATGGCAGGGGCAGGTGAAAGCCCTGAGTCTCCCACTGACATCAAAGTTCCCAAGGCTGTCTACCTGCCTGCCCTCCACAAAACCTCGGACATACCTGGGACTCACAAAGCCACCGTGAGTTTGTAGTTGCTCTCTTGGGGTTTCCATGCAAATCCTTTTGTTTCATCAGTCCGATGGTCAGACTTCTCTGTTTAGAATCACTCCATCCATAGCTGGAAATGTAAAATCTCTTGGAAGGGGGCAGAGATGGCTAAAAGATGCCACCATGAAGAATGAGCAACTTGTATATTGGATTTGGTGGTTAGTTGCAATAAGCTCACTCACCCTACAGACAGACACAGGTGGCAGCATACCTGTAACTAGGTCTGCCTAGCAAAGGGCATTTGGGCAGGCTGGCCAAGAGTGAGTTCAGCACTGAAAGGTAGTAGCTACCTGCTCACCTTATAGTGGAAGTAACATCTGACACCAGGAGCTTGGGCCAGCATAGAATGGGCTTAGAATGACTGTCGATCTATGATCACTGGAAGGAATGACTTCTGAGGTAGTGTAGCTCAGACCACTGAGCTGGGCTTCCAGTCCAGCTATACAACACCTGGATCACCAGGTGGATGCCCAGTGCCAAGGCACATATAAGAGCGGTAACTGGGGGTATATTTCCAAGAATTTGTAGATATTAAATTTGAATTTTCACTTTGAAAATTGAAAATAAGGTCTTATGGGAGTAAAGAATTAGAGAATATCCAGTTTAACCTGTGTTTGACAAGCTAGGTTTCTTCCTTCCCTCCTTCCTTCCTTCCTTCCTTCCTTCCTTCCTTCCTTCCTTCCTCCCTCTCTCTCTCTCTTTCTCTCTCTTTCTTTCTTCCTTTCTTTCTTTCTTTCTTTCTTTCTTTCTTTCTTTCTTTCTTTCTTTCTTCTCTTTCCATCATGTTAAGCTTACATGCCTTCCTTCCTTCCTTTCATCCTTCTTTATTTTTACAGTACTGGGGATTAAACCCAGGGATAGACACCTCTGAAACACATCCCAGCTCCCTGGATTAGGGCCTTGGTTACAGGAACCTTACTTGAAAACACTAAAGACATCTCTGGGTCCATTTCATAGGAAAGATGGTTACTGCATGGAGTGTCAGAGCATCCTAAGCATTTTCTGAACCACTGGGAACTGGGTCAAGAATGAATGCAGGGTGGCACCTTTAGGCAGGAAATGAGGAGCAGACAGAGCGGGAAAATCACTCTCAGTCCTATTGAATGTACAGACTATACACATGAAAATACAATATTGCAGAGTAATTGCCTAGGCAATATTTTTTAAATAGGCTAAAATATTTCAGAATAAATAAAATAAGACTTATTGCTATCAGAAAAGATCACCCAAGTGAGTAAATTTAAATAAAGTCTTCATGTGTGTGTTGTCTATGTTAGAGGGAATACAACAGAATGAAGGCATAATAACACATGCTTTATATAAATTCCCTACTATGTGCCAGATACATTGTATTTATTAGCTTCTGAATCTATATAATATGACAATAAAGGGATTATTATCCCCAGCTTAAAGTTGATGAATCTGACTCAGAAAAATATGAAATGATTATAAGTAAAGATTACTAGGTAGTGGAGATAGTGTTCCAACTCACCTGTCCAATACCTACCTGGTATTTGTTTCCCATATCATACCTTCTCTCTTCCTGGGCTGTTAATCTGCTTATTTCTGTCCATTCTCTTCCTGGAGGGAAAGCAAGACATTATTATGTAAAATGGAACTGGAACTTGCCCACACCTATGCTCTATTTCCTCTGGTTTCCTTTTTATATACATTTATTGGTACACTGTAATTATACATCATAGTGAGTTTCAAAGTGATACATACATGCACACACCACTCGATGTACTTCTCTCTGGATCCCACACCACTCTCCTCTCCCTCTCCATACCTGTCAGTGAGATTGCTAGTGATACCTTCATATATGGTCACGGCATTATTTGAACAGTCTCCTTCATCAATTCTCTGGTTTCTTGCAATGGAGAAGCCACAAGAGCTGATAGGCCCAGGGTAGTGTGTGTGTGTGTGTGTGTGTATGTGTGTGTGTGTGTGTGTGTGCGTGCATGCACACTTACACTTAGTTCTCCCCACCCCTTTATCACAGATTTAAAGAAAAAACTAGCCAAGCATGGTGGCTGTGATGACTCCATTCCACAGAAGGCTGGAGGGAAGGACTGAAAACAGCATTTAGAGATGGTAGCGGTGTGTTAGCCATCAGGTCCCAGTGTTTGTGGAAGGGACCCTCCTGATTCCACTGGGAGGCAGAGTTCATGCTGTGTCCTTGCAAGGCTTCAGGAGGGACCCAGACTCTAGGTGTGAATGTCCTAGCTTCAGCAATGAATGTCAGCAGGCAAAGCATGCATGATGTTGTATTGTGTCACAGTAAGGGGAGGAGCCCTGCTTCTTTTCTTCTTCTTTTTTTTTTTTTTTTTTTTGCGGTACTGGGGATTGAACCCAGGGGCGTTCTATCTCCGCACTGCACCCCCGGCCCTATTTTTTTTATACTTTTTTTGAAACTGGGTCTCACGAAGTTGCAGAGGGCCTAACTAGGTAGAGAAAGAGAGAGAGAGAGAGAGAGAGAGAGAGAGAGAGAGAGACAGGGAGAGAGCTGAGGCTGGCCGCGAACCCGGATCCTCGGTCTCTGCCTCCCGAAGTACTGGGATTTCAAGCGTGTGCCACCACACCCGGCTCTTTTCTTCTATATCCCTCCCCCCATCTTCTCCTACAGGATTAGCAAACAGGTAGGGTATGGTAATATTTGATAAACTGCCCTTTAATATTTTAATTGTGAAGGTTTAAAAATAATCCTCCCCATAATAAAAACTGTCTGACTTGTTATGGACAGAAAACTTAGGAATTTCAAGTAGTTCTAAAGCCAGTGGAAGAGATATAAGAGAGGGTTAGTAAAACTCAAAAGCCTACATCAGAATGCAGGCTGCTTGGTGCTGACCTTCGTCCCCTCTCCTGCTAAGACTGCAGCTTCCACTGGGGCCAAGGAGCTGTCTCCACAGTGTACAATTGCCTCATTACCAGAGAGAGGAGCTGCACACTGGGAACCTTCGCAGCCCCCTGGGGCACAGAGACCCAGGAAAACAGCATGGCAATGCACCCCCTGCTGGCTTTTATTGTATGCTAATGTAATGGGGCCATCAGTCTGAAGGCTGTCTGTGCATAGAAACAGGATTTCTTTTTGTCTAGTTGGAAGAGTCATTTGCAATTCCAGCAAGTAGCAATGAGTGTGAGTGTTAGGACAGGAGGGTAGAAGGAGGAGGACTGAGTAGAAAGGAAGAAGAGTGGGAGTAAGGGAAAATGAGAGAAATTGAGAGTTTTCTGCTTTAAGGAAGCATAACTTAAACAAAATGCAGGGTAGCGACCAGTATATAGTTCTCATTGCAGAACACCAAACAATATCCACTGGTACAAGGTTGTTTACTGCAGGGAAACCCAAGGTCACCCAACTTTTGAAGTGTGAGAAATGGAGCACAGGCACATCTTCAGAGTGTGTTTCCTTAGGGAAGAGTTTGCCACTGACTGTGGTCCTTTCTGCCTTTTCAGAAATGGCATGATTCTCCTAATGTCATGCAAAAGTCTCCATGCTGCCTTTGAAACACTTTTCTCTCAGAAAAGCATATATATCCAGGAGTGACTTTGCAGACACTGCTATTAAGTATGTGGAAAGAAAAGAAGAAAGGGAGAGAGGGAAGAAGAGAAAGAGAAGGGAAAAGGAAAGGAGAGAGAAGCAAGGAAGGAAGGAAGGAAGGAAGGAAGGAAGGAAGGAAAGAAGGAAGGAGAGAGGGAAGAAGGGACAGGATGGAGGGCGGGAAGAAGGGACGGGATGGAGGGAGGGAAAGAAAGGCTGAAAGAAGGAAGAAAGGGAGAGAGGAGGGAAGTCAGCAAGTAGTGCTAATGTTATTCCTGGTTATTTTGTTTCAATTCTTACCTCAAGCCCAGATAAACCCTAGCAAAGGCCTGCAGAGAATGTGACATAAATTCACCCACAGAACAAACTTCACAGTCTCCATTCATCCTTTCTTTCCCCCTGATCTCCAGGCTTCCAGTCTGTGAAGCACACAGCAGGACTTACCTGCTCTCCAGTCACTGGGCCCTTAACTTCTCCTCCAGTTGGAGTGTGGGGTCTTGAAAGCAAAAAGCAAGGCTGTGTTACTTTTCTTGTGTACACTTCCCAGGAAACATTAAGCAGGCTTGAGAACACATTAGGTTTTCAATATTCATCTGTGGATTAATCATTTTCTCCAATACATAATTTTTAACAAAATAATATTCCATGCAATATCTAAGTTTTTAATCTATTGCCGAGTCCCATAATCTTTGTCATGACAGAAAAGTGTCCAGTGCCGCTGGGTCCTTTCATGCTGACACCTGCCTCAGGTCCATCCAGGCCACTGATAGCACCCAGGCTAGCTGCTATCAGAAGAGCAGAGCTGGCAGATGTGCTCATCCAGTGTTACAGAAGGAGAAGCCACCCTCAGAACCCCTTCGCTGTTGCTCAAAGCCCAGGTAGCTTTCTCTGAGTTCTATTTAATACAGCCATATTGTTCTATTAAATATCCTAAATTCTTTTCAAATGCTCACCTGTATCATCATCTTCCAGGGGCATGGGTCATAGGAAGGCAGGAATTAAAGGAGTTAGTGAGACTGGAAACAGCTCTGGGACCTCAGTTCTGCCTCTAGTCTGACTGTGAGATAGAGGATAAGTGTCAAACTGTCATCCCTTATCTGTGCCTCCTTTTCAATCTGTAAAACAAGGAGTGTGAACTAGTTAAAATCTCATGATGTCTAGCTTTCATACCCTATGTTTAATCTTCCAGCTTCAAACCAAGAATTCAGTAAAACTTCAATCCCTGATATTTCCAGGGCCTTTTTGCATTGGCACCCAGGGTTCCTCTGACTCTCTTAAAGCTACTTTGTCTTACACAAGATTTTAATCCTAATGTCCAACAAGGTCAGAGAGTCCGCTTCTGAAATAAAAAGATTAACGTTGCCATGGATGGGAGAGAAACTAGAGGGAGATTGCTGCCGAGCATGAGAATTCTATCTTGTAGAATTTTTTTTTCTTCACAGCAAATAAGGTTTATGGATTGCAATGAGGAGTCTGTCGCATTAAAATAAGTCTTTTTACAGTATTTTCCCATTTAAGCCTCACATGGGCTGGATTGGGCCCGGAAAGGCAGACTCACTAGTTTTTCAATTTAGTTTGTTAATAGCCTGCCTTTCATAAAAGCATCAGGCACAATCACACCAATCCTTAAATCAATAGGATGATGCAGCAATGCATCACAGAAATGATATTTTTGAAATAAATATATACCATTCAGCCAGGCCCGTTTGACATCAAATTTATATACTCAATAAGAAAGCACAATTAATGGTCCCGAACTGTATTTTCCTTCACCTATTTCACATTTCAAGAGGCACAGAATTTCTTAAGAAAAAAATCATAAAAGAAGGAAAGAAAAACAGCAAAAAAAATTCCATTCATAAATAGAACAGAGGTATTAAAGAACAACACTGGCTTGTCGGTGCCTCCCCAGTACCATTTATCTTGCTTCCAATTACACTTCTCTCTTTATTCTGGTCTTTGCTCAGATGTTATCTATTTAGAACAGGACTGCCTTGACGCCCTGTGTAAAGCAGCGCCCCATGCCCTTTCTGTCCATTTACCCCACAGCATATCATTCATTGTATTTGTTTACTGAAACCTCTCTCCCTAACATGTCTAAGTTCCCTGGGGACAGTATCTGTGCTATGGTGTACAACACCAATGCCCAGAAAAGTCTCTAGCTTCTGGTAAGTATCCAAAGTAACTTTTTTTTTCTGGTACTGAGGATTGAACCCAGGGGCATTTTATCTCTGAGCTAGACACTCAGCCCCATTTTATTATTGTTTTGAAACGGTTTCGCTAAGGGTCTCACTAAGTTTCTAAGGCTGGCTTTGAGCCTGGAATCCTCCTGTCTCAGCCTCTTAAGTACTGGGATTACAGGTGTGGACCACCATGCCAGATTCCAAAAATAATTTCTTGAATGAATGAATGAATGAATGAATGAATGAATGTATTTCATTTGTACATTGATGAATCCAATCTTTCTTGATCATGGAGTTGTGTGTTCACATTTGTATAATAAAACAGCAGTAGAAACACACGTTTTCCACTTAACTCAATTGATTAGTATAGACTTAGTTTGTACCATGTGTCTCCCTCGTGTGTGTATGCATGTGTGCATATGTGTACGTGTCTGTGAATGTGCAACATGTGCTTGTTGGGACAGTAGTCTATATTACTATAAATGATGTAATATTATGACAAAGCTATGTTAATTGGGGAAAATTACCCAGCTTACCTCTCTTCTTCCTCTGTGTCCCCACCTAGTAAAGAAACTTTTATCTTCATCTTCATAGGTTTTCTACATTTCCACTCTGCAACTACCACTTATATTCATTTGTGACAGTTTTGTTTGTACTGAAAGAAGAGGAAGATAAATTTTATAAAATATTGTTATGAGTTATTAGTACAAAGTCCTTTTATGGACTATTAGAAATATAACTGAAGACAAGAATTTTATTTCAGTTACTCTTGGTTGCTGAGCTGTGCTTCACTGAAACCAATGCATGCTAAGGCTGAGCTGCAGGGACCATAGATTATACTTGGGCTTTGTTTGATGAACTCCATATGAGATCTAGTAAGGTGTAGACTACAGCTCTTCCTCAGGTAGAATCATCATCCTAGATTAGTGCCAGTTGTACATTTCACAATAAATACCTGGATCTGTTGCACCTATATTGTCAAGAAGTTTGAGTTTATCCAACATAAACCATCATTGTTTTTGAACTGTAACAACTAGGACAAATATCAAAGAATTTCAGAGTATAGTGTTGATAAAATTTCAAATTCAGGGAAAACAAAAAACACAATACAGGAATAAATATTTCTGACAATAAAAAGTGATTTTAATCAACTGAGGAGGTAAAAAATCTCTCAGCAATATGCAAACTGGATATTAGATATTTTATCTAAATTTCTATAGACATTGATTTTCAAAAAAAATTTAGTCATTTGGAGGTGGGGAGAAAATATTTGAGTTGAGACCTAGTATATACATGTAGATATTTATTGGTCCAAACATATATCCTGGGGATGGGCTCTGTCCTGGTACTTACTTAGCTTTGGAACTGCTGGTTCAAGGTATTTTATAAAAAACAAATACACACACACACACACACACACACACACACACACACACACATTTAAAAATAACCTCAAGTTAGCTGATACCTCATTTTTTATAAAGCTCTGTACTCAAGGAGCCTATTTTTCCCATGTACTTTTTCCGTGTACCACCATGAAGTGACTATTTTCATAACTAAAGAAAAAGACTGTTAATCATGTTTAGAGCATGCCACAGAAACAGTAGCAGAATAAACAGCTCTGGAGGAAGAAAATTGATAGCATCTAAAGCAGAATTTAAAGGGCCCGTATCTACATACTTTGTGAAAGTGTATTCTGCCAAGTTGTGGGGTAAAAGATGTATATGAGATGGTCTCTTCATTCCAGGAAAGATAAACTGTATGAAAACAAGTGCACCATAACTCAATGTGGAACATTCACAGCAGAATGATGGGAGCCCAGGGTTGTCTGGTCAAGCAGGTTATAGAGAAAGATATATTTGAGCCTGACTTTGAAAGGTATCATTGCCATAGGTTTATTTATGAGAGTAAATACATAAGTGGAAGAGTGCTGATTGTCTTAAAGACAGGTATTGGGTTCACCATGGAACATCAATCTAGTTCATTATTAATTAGCAGTCACTCTTATTGTTCATATATTCTTTCTGGGTGCTGCACTAAGCAATGTAGAGTAATGGTCTCATTTAATCTTCACAACTTCCTATGGAAGTGGTGTATATCATTATTACTGATTTTTTACAGATGAGGAGACTGAAGCATAGGGAGGTTAATAGTTTGTTCATGGTCCTGTCAGTGAAGGAGCCAAGACTTAAACCTTTCTGTGTCCAAAGTCATTGAACTCAGCTCTTCATTAATAATAAAAGTTGAGTCTAACTAAACATTGATAAGGAGCAGGTGAATGTTTTGAGCACTATTCCAAGCATGACTATTTTTGTTTTTTGTGGTACTGGGTATTGAACTCAGGGACATTTTACCTCTGAACTACACATCCAACCTTTTTATTTTTTGAACTGGTTCTCACTAGTCTTCTGAGATTCCCACTAAGTTGCTAAAGCTGGTTTCAAATCTGAGATCCTCCTGTCTCTGCTTCCCAAGTACTGGCCACCATGCCTGGCAAAGCATAACCATTTAAGTCTTGTAGCAACACTGTAAAGTAAGTGAAGTTATTTCTTTTATTTTTTTATTGGTGCATTGTAATCATACATCTTGATGGGTTTCAGGGTGGTAGAAGTATATATACACACATCAGTCAATTTAGCCCTCCCACAATTCCCATTGGCATTACTTCCTCCTTCCCCGCTTCTTGTGCTCAGCATAGTAGTTGATTTGATATATTTGTGCATGTACATCCTGTGCATTAGGGTGTTTCCCTCTTCTCCCCTCCCATCTCCCTCAGTTAGGTCTCCTTCTTTACTCATCTGAGGTTTTCTCCATCTTTGTCTGGAGTCACTCCTATTGACTATTCTCCCTAGCTTCCGCATATTAGGGAGAGCATCTGACTTTTCATTTTTTTTTTTTTTTGCGGT
>PVJS01019034.1:0-26255 GCA_004027185.1 Glis glis | reverse complement strand
AATAAAGAATAAAAAATAGAACTGGGGGTGTAGCTCGGATGTAGAATGCCCCTGGGTTCCATCCCCAGTACTGCAATAAAAAAAGGAAAAAGAATAATTTGCATCTGAAAAGAGTCATACTTTTTGAGTCTGGTCTAATGCTGGACTACAGCACATTAACTCAGGAACTCAACATTCACATCATGAAAATGACTCAGACCTCAGAATGGGTCCAAAAGACCTTCCCTTCACGCAGCCTCTGGGGGCTGCAGAGCAGCAGTTTTCCTCCCCCATTGTTTTCACTTCCCATGAGCTCAGCAGGAGCTCAGCCAGGAGTGTGTTCCTCCCCTCCAGACCAAAGACCTCTGCTGGGGGAGGCAAGAACCTCCCGAAGCTCTGCCTTCCCTACAAGGGGGCCTGGTAAAACAGGACCTCCGATGTGCATTCCCAGCTAGCAGGGACTACTGATCACTTTGTAGCAACTACCTATGGACTTAATGATGGGTCCTAACACTCCACGCCCTCCTCTCTCCCACTCTCACCCAGGTTTGCCTGCTCAACACCAGGCCACTGCAAGGAAACACTCTGCCACGGCCCAACTTTCTGGCCCCAGCCTTCAGAGCCATAGTATCTGTGGTAGGAGGCTTATTCTTAGAAACCAATGAAACTACTTGGCTGTTACAGCCAACTAAGCAGCTACTGAACTCTGAGAACTATGAGGCAACATGCTAGGACACACATAAGTTATAGCAGTAATGCCCAGTAATTTCTTGAAATCAAGAAACATCAGAGCCGGGCGCGGTGGCGCATGCTTGTAATCCCAGTACTTTGGGAGGCAGAGACCGGAGGATCCGGGTTCGCGGCCAGCCTCAGCTCTCTTGCTCTCTCTCTCCCTCTCTTTCTCTCCTTAGTGAGGCCCTCCGCAACTTCGTGAGACCGGTTTCAAAATAAAGTATAAAAAATAGGGCCGGGGGCATAGCACGGAGGTAGAATGCTCCTGCGTTCAATCCCTGGTAATGCAAAAAAAAAAAAAAAGAAACATCAAAATTCAAAATGTCAGCTGAGCGTGGTGGCGCATACTTGTAATCCCAGTACTTGGGAGGCTGAGAAATGAGGATCGCAGGTTCATGGCCAGCCTCAGCTACTTAATGAGGCCCTCTGCAACTTAGTGAGACCCTGTTTCAAAGTAAAGAATAAAAAAATAGGGCTGGGGGTGTAGCTCAGAGGTAGAATGCCCCAGAGTTCAATCCCCAGTACCGAAAAAAAAATTCAGAATGTCACTGGGTGTGGTGACCTATGCTTGTAATCCTAGTACTTGGGAGGCTGAGACAGGAGGGTGGCAGGTTCGAAGCCAGCCTCAGCAACTTAGAGAGGCTCTCAGCAACATAGTGAGGTTTCCAAATAAGAAATAAAATTGGACTGGGGGTGTAGCTCAGAGGTAGAGTGCCTCTGGGTTCAACCCCCAGTACAAAAAAAAAAAAAAAGAATGTCTCAGGAAAAGATGACTTGTCACCAAATCCAAACACTATTTAGGCCTGCCTGTGGACACTTTCTTATATTCTAGCTTGTATATAATGCAATTTTAACAGGCTTATTTATTTTCTAGCTCATTGAAGACAAGAAGGGAGAAGTAGACTGCTGTAGACCAACCCAGTAACAACAGAGAAAAGTGATAGCAGTAACACACTGGGTATCCCTGGGGGGTTGGTTCCAGCGTCCCCCCATAGATACCAAAAATCCACGTTCAGGTCCCTTATATAAAATGGCATAATATTTGAATCTTTCTATGTGCTTTAAATCATCTCTGGATTACTTATTATACCTAGTACAATGTAAATATTATGCAAATAATTGTTATACTATATTGTTTTTTAATTGGTATTATTTGTCATTATTATTATTTGGTACTAGGGATTGAACCCAGGGGTATTCTACCTCTGAGCTAAATTCACAGCCCTATTTATTTATTTATTTGGTGGTACTGGGGATTGAACCCAGGGGCATTCTACCTCTGAGCTACAATCCCAGCCCTATTTTATTTTTTATTTTGAAACAGGATCTCAATAAGTTGCTGAGGCTTTTTTTT
Organism: Glis glis; assembly: GCA_004027185.1. Lineage (NCBI taxonomy): Eukaryota > Metazoa > Chordata > Mammalia > Rodentia > Gliridae > Glis > Glis glis. The sequence goes on along the minus strand of PVJS01019034.1, from coordinate 24,190 downwards.
TTTTAAATAGAGTCATGCTAAGTTGCTGAGGATCTCACCAAGTTGCTGAGGCTGGCCTTGAACCTTCAATCCTCCTGTCTCAGACTCCCAAGTACTGGGATTACAGGCATGAGCCACCACACCTGGCTTATTTATCATTATTATATTGCTATTTTTAATTTTCTTAAGTATTTTCAATCTGTGATTAGTTGAACCCACAGATGCAGAGCTCCAACTGTAATACTTGATATCATGATGAAAAAATACTTTATGAGTCTGGGGGAAAATAACCAGAAATTACTTCCTCCCTACACACCTATCACCTATATGTATAGACAATCCAACCAGTAAAACACTATAGAGGCCCTAAACAAGCACTTCAATATTGTACTCAAACTGCACAGAAACATTTAATACAAAGCAGCCCCCAAAGTCTCTAATATCCTTAAGAATATCACAGAGGACAATACAATCTTTTAAGTGTTAACCTACACTCATTAAGAAAAACTTAGGCGCAATACAGTGTTGAGAAAATTAGCCAAATAAAATTAAAGATAATTCCTACATGCACTAGAATCTGGTTAGATAAGACTATTTTGGAGCCTACAAAGACAAACTTCAGTTTTCTAAGAAACTCAATTTGTTGCTTAGTTAATTCTAAGTAACCCAGATCCAGGTAAATTGGATAATGGACGCAAACCGACAGACGAGAGTCTCTCCTCTCCAGGAGCTTACAACAGAAGAGGAAAGAAAAGGGCTCAAGATGGCAGAGGGAAGGTCACACGGTCACCAGGATAGAGGTGTAGATGTTTTGAAGCAGAACAAACATGGGCTCATAGGCTTGAATTTTCTCTACCTAACCTTTCTTTATCTGGTTCTTCGCGAAACCCAAATAGCAATGACCTCTGTGCTCCAAGTTGTACTCTCTCCAAACATGGTAAGGGGGCCTGTGGCCAATGTCCCACTTTAACACAGAATGTTCCTTAAGCTCCTAGAGGGACTCCTCTGAAACAGCCACCTTTCTGTATTTGGATCTTGTCTACAAAGCTATGATTCTTCTAGGGAACATGTGGCTCTGAACTGATGTCAACATCCCTTCTCTATACTTTTTTTTTTGGTATTAGGGATTGAACCCACTGGCATTCAACCACCCAGCTACACTCCCAGGCCTTTTTATTTTTTGTTTTGAAACAGGGTATCGCTAGGTTGCTGAGAGCCTTGCTAAGTTGCTGAGGCTGGCCTTGAACCTGTGATACTCCTTCCTGTCTTAGCCTCTCAAGGACTGGGATTACTGGCATGTACCACCATGCCTGACCTCTATCAATTTTTAAGGAAAAGAATTCAGACAGGCAGAGGCTCTGACAGAACAAATTTCACTCTGCTGGAAATGAAGTGCTGGAGGTATCCTTTCCAAATCTATCCCATGTACCAGGAAGGACACAGTGGCAGAGAGAGGTACTTTTAGGTATTTACAACAAAGGAAACTCTTGGGCAAGAGGCTCACATAAACTGGGTGTGGTGGCACATGCTTACAATCCCAGTACTTGGGAGGCTGAGACAGGAAAATCGCAGGTTCAAAATCAGCCTCAGCAACTTAGTGAGGCCCTCGGCAACTTAGTGAGACCCTACTTCAAAATAAAAAATAAAATAGGGCTAGTGGTGTAGCTCAGAAGTAGAATGCCCCTGAGTTCAATCCCTAGTACCGCAAAGAAAAAGAAAAAAGGGGGGCTCATACATAATGAGAGCCAAGAACCAACACACAAGTCCCTGACCAGAAAATTACACTTTGGGGTTCAGTTGTCTGATCATTCCCTATTATTTTAACTCAGACTCACAAAAATCTCAGGACTGGAAATTCTGATTTAGGTAAAGAATTAAACCAGTTTTGCAATTAAGGCAGCCATTCTTAAGCTCTGTTATAGGCAAAGAACTTGTACTCTTGAGAGGAGTCTGGGGTGTGTTGTTAAGCTGCTTGCTGTAAATTTCTTTGAAGTATCATGTTCCATTTAATAATTCATGAGAATTTTATGCTTTATTCCATAACATGTCAATAATTCTCCCCTGAAACCTGTGTTAGACCAACACTTCATAGGAGGTGAGCCCATGTTCATCTTAGGGCTTCTTGTAGCTTAGCCTGAAAAACAGGGACCAGCAGACACCTTCACTGCAGTACCTAATCAGTTAACTTGAAATCTCAAGAAATCATCAGAGGAGATTCTTAGCATAAGAGATAAGGGTTAGACATTTCTTTCTATATCCTTAGTTGGTTATAAAAACTAAAATAGACCACAATAGAAAAATGTTCAAACCAGCCTGCTCAGAAGCCCAAGAGACTGTTCAGTCTGCACACAGGGCACTTTGGTGTGATGGAAGTGAGAATAAGGAGACCAGGGACAGAAGGGAAAATGGATACGCAACTGGAATCTAGGTTACAAGCAAAGAAATACACTCATTAGACAGAAGAAAAAGAGGAAAAAAAAAGGTGAGACTTACTTTAAAATCTGCTAATTGTTGGTTGATGACATCCACCTCGCTCCCCACTACCCACTGGAGTGCCTCTCCCTCCTCCGCCGCAGAGGTCGCATCATTAAGTGCTTTCAATTTCCTGTAGAAGTCCTCCACGCGGCCCAGTGTCAGCTCCAGTTGCTCCTGGCGAGCTTTCCCCCTCTCTGTCAGTTTGCTGCACTGTTTGTTCAGGGCTTCTAGCTCCCTCTTGAGACCTAACAAGTCCAGAGTCCCCTCTTCTTCCAGCATCTGTCGGCACTCCCCTTCAGAGGCCTCGATGTCACACTTGAGGGCTTGGATTTTGTTAAGGAACAGCCGCACATCCTCAATCTGGGACTGGAGGCTATCCGTGTCTCTGCCGATCGCACCCATGCCGTCTAGTTCATCGTCCAGGTCCGCCAATTGAGAAAACATCTCTCGCACTCGGCAGTGGAACTGGCCGATCCCCTCCAGCTTGTTTTCCATTGTCATACAACCACTGTTCACTCTTTGCTTCACTTCTAGGAACTCTTGCTGGGCTACCTCAGCTTGATGTAGAAGTTGGGAAGCGTCGGATCCATCAGGAGCATCTTCCACCAGCCCCCGAGTGAAGTTTCTCAGGTAGTCTACCTGAGGCTCCAGGGCCTGCAGCACTTCCTGTTGAGCTCTTAGCTTCTCCAGGTTCTTGTTGCTACAGGCTTGAGAGCCCAGAGCATCAAAGATTTCAAGTTGGTGTTTGGCTCCTTCTACCTTCCTTTCAATATTCTTAAAGCTTTCCTGGAACTCCTTGAGCCTCTGAGTCATTTCTTCAAGCAACCCTGTTTTGGCCTGCAGCTCTTCTGTGATGGCATCCATGTTCTGGTTGATCCCAGCCTTCTCATCTCGGATATCATCCTCATCGGTTTCCGAAGAGTTGATCAGAATGTCAGCAGCACTATTCAGTATTTCCAGCAGGGAGCGGCGCTTCTCCACCTCACTCAGCATAGCCTTTGACCTCAGAAGACTGGACTCAAGCTGCACCGGATCCAGAGTGACCCGCAACTCAGACATCTTGCCCTTACAATCTTCTATCCAGGGAATAAGGTCTTCCACATGCCACTGATATTTCTGAGCTTTCTGCATACAGTCCTTGAGCCTGGATTGTCTGTCTGCAGTTTTTTTACTAAGCTCTTCCCAGTGGCTTTTGAGTTCAACCAATTGGTTCTGTAAAGTCCTTTTCTCTTCTCCAGGAGGTACAGAAAGCAGCAGAGATTCTCCCTCGGCCACAATCACCTCATAGGAACCACTGTGTTGATTTAGACTCTTCTGAAACTCTTCGTTTTCCTGTAGCTGAGACTGTAGCCGCTCCAATTTTGCAGAAATTGGGCAGTTTTTTGCTTGCTGGCTTTGTTTGTCATCCAACCAGGTCCTCAGTTCATCAAACATTTGCTGGAACTGCTGGGTGCTGGCAAGAGCTGCCTGGAGTCTGTTCATGCGATCAGCTGAAATGAGAAAATGCGTGGAAATCAATCAGGCCTCAATTTGGCATTAAAAACGTTTGCTAAGAGTATATGCTGAGAGTCTAATCTTAGGGGAAGAAAACTAGCGATCACTGAGAATCTACTATAAAAGAAGCATGTAACGGCCCGACATGGTGGTGCACACCTGTAATCCCAGTACTTGGGAGGCTGAGACCTCAGGAGGATCACAGGTTCAAGGACAGCCCCAGCAAGTAGCGAGACTCTCAGCAACCTAGTGAGACCCTGTTTCAGAAACAAAAAATAAAAAGGGCTGGAGTGTAGCTTGGATGTAGAATACCCCTGGGTTCAATCCCCAGTACCACAATCAATAGATAAATAAATAAATAAATAAAAATTAAAAAATTAAAAGGGCTGACTGTGGGTATAGCACAGAGGTAGAATGCCTCTGGGTTCAATCCCCAATACAAAAAAAAAAGGCATATAACTAGGTTCCTTCACACACTATATCTTATTTAATCCTCATATTAACCTTGTAAGGTGACCTGAGTACTTTTTTTTTTTTTTTTTTGCGATACCGGGGATTGAACCCAGGGGCGTTCTACCTTCGAGCTACACCCCTGGCCGTATTTTTTATACTTTATTTTGAAACCGGGTCTCATGAAGTTGCGAAGGGCCTCACTAAGTAGCTGGCCATGAAACCGGATCCTCTGGTCTCCACCTCCCAAGTACTGGGATTACAAGCGTGCGCCATCACACCCGGCACCTGAGTACTTTTAAGCCAGTAAAACCCTATAGCCATAAACATTTCCAGAAAAAGACACAATGAATTAATGATAAAATTTCTTATAAAAGGTTATCATAAGAAATCCAGTACACATTTTAACTTTGCATATATGGAGGCTTGTGCCCATGATAGAAAGAAAATAAGTGAGAGTCAGTGAAAGGGTGTGTGTAACTCCACCTATTAGTACCTCTGCGGGCACCAGTGCTGACCTGCTGGCTGGCTGGCTTTGGATTAGAGCTTACATATGCTGCTAGAGTTCAGTGTGTAATAACCACAGCAATTCCCTGTCACAGGAAGAAGGATTCTTGGGACTGCTACTAAGCCACCCCTTCTTTTTGCTTGCCACTAATAATGGCAGATGTGTGTTCCTCACCCCAACTCACCTGCAAGGTCTTCTAACCCTTGGAGTGGCAGGGCAACTGTCTCCAAACGCTTCTTCAGCTCATCCTTGAGGTACTGCTCGCCAATGAGCACTGACAGTTCATCACACAGAGTCTGAGCCTCCTTTATCTCGTTGTCTAATTGCTCCAAGTCAGATCGAATCTCACTGGTCTCCTCCAATTGCTGTTTCACAGCTTCAGGTTGGGTGCTGATGGCCGACTGGCCACTCAGTCGCTGTCCAACTGCTTTCACCTTTCCTGATAAGTCCTGGAGCAATTCTTGGTACTGGGTACTTTTGACAATAGCTTGGTCAATTTGGCTGGAACGGGAATTGAGTTTGTCAGTGAGCTCAACCCACTTCTGATTGATGCTCTGGAGTTCTTTCTGCACGTGGCTGGTGGATGGAGACACATCGCCAGGGCCTGTTAGGATGCCCTGAGCTGCCTCATTCAGCTGCTCATGCTGTTGTCTGCGTGCTTCAAATTCTTTCAGCATAAACTGAAACAGAAATGACATCAAGATGTTTAGACAGAGAAAACAGATCTAAAAGCAGTGTCAAAACAAAAACTGAGCTGGGCATGGTGGCGCACGCCTGTAATCCCAGTACTTGGGAGGCTGAGATAGGAGGATTGCAGATTCGAGGACAGTTTCAGCAATTAGGGAGACCATGTTTCAAAATAAAAAATAAAAACGACTGGGGGTATAGCTCAGAAGTAGAACACCCCTGGGTTCAATCCCTAGCACCCCCCCAAAAATGGATTACTGATTGTATTCTGTTCTTTCTTATCTGTCCTATTTTGGTTTAATATCAGGTCAGCCTGTGCTAGGAAATTGGATTGGCATTTATTATCCTTGCCATGCAGCACCAGTCTCCTGAATTGAGAGTCTGGAACACCGGGTCCTAGGGCCAGTTTTATTATTGGCCTGGCTTGTCATTTCAACTCTCAATGACTGCTTTTCTTAGTTTCTTTAGTGGAATTCCAGTAGTATATACCATCCATATGTTTCAACATAGCACAATTAGATAAAGAGCTTCTTTAGAGCAAGGACCATGCTTTTTTGTGTGTGTGTATGTGTGGTGCTGGGGATTGAACCTAGGGGATTCTACCTCTGAGCTACACCTCCAGCCCTATTTTATTTTTATTTTGAAACAGGGCCTCACTAAGTTGCTGAGGTTGGTTTCAAACCTGCGATTCTTCTTTCTCAGCCTCCTAAGTACTGGGATTATAGGCATGCACCATCACCCCCAGCAAGGACCATGCTTTTCCTTTCCTTCTTTCCTTTCCTTTCCTCCTTTCCTTTCCTCTTTCCTTTCCTTTCCTTTCCTTTCCCTCCCTTCCTTCCTTCCTTCCTGCCTTCCTGCCTGCCTTCCTTCCTTCCTTCCTTCCTTCCTTCCTTCCTTCTCTCTTTCTCTTTCTCTTTTTCTGCTGGGGATTAAACCCAGGAGCATTCTGCCTCCAGGCTATACCTCTAGTCCTTTTATTTATTTATTATTTATTTATTTACTTACTTACTTATTTATTTATATTTATTTACTTATTTTTGGCGGTACTTGGGATTGAACCCAGGGGCATTCTACCTCTGAGCTATACCCCCAGCCCTATTTTTTATTCTTTATTTTGTTTATTCATTTATTTTTGCAGTACTGGGGATTGAACCCAGAGGCATTCTACCTCTGAGCTACACCCCAAGCCCTATTTTATTCTTTATTTTGAAACAGGGTCTCGCTAAGTTGCAGAGAGCCTCACTAAGTAGCTGAGTCTGGCCATGAACCTGCGATCCTCCTGTCTCAGCCTCCCAAGTACTGGGATTACAAGCTTGTGCCACCATGCCCGGCTCTTATTAGTTAGGATGAGAGGCTCTGGTGCCAAAGCACCTGAGTTCAAATCTTGGCTCTATCACCAACTGTATATAACCTTAGGCAAGTTTTAATAAGTTCTTTGAACATCAGCTTCTTCACTGGTAACATGAAGATCGTAAAGTACTTATCATGGCTATTACAAAGATTAAATGGGATAATTTATGGAAAGTATTTTGCATTTATACTATACAAAAATAAGACAAAATCTCAAGAAACAAGAAATGTGTAAAGAATGAACTATAATAAAATGCAATAAAATAAAGCAATAAAACACTGACGTGAGCATGGAATGTGTTACTGTCAAAGCATAAAGGAAGGGTGACTAAGAAGAAGGAAATCCAAGAGATGCCCCAGAGATGACAATAAAGAATGAATAGGAACCAAGAGAGCAGAGAGTAAGGCCAGTCAAGTTCTTCAGGGGTTAGGTTCTTCAGGCTTATGGTTAGCAAAGGCCCAGAGCCATCCAAGTGTGCCCTCTGAGGGGAAGAACAAACTATGTAGTGTAGGTATGGGTATGTGGAGACAGCTGGCAAGGCTGGCAAGACAAGCTGGAAGCTGGGACCAGGCTGTGAAAGTCCTTACGTATCACACTGACCATTGCTCAGTGGCTCTTGGCTTCCTGTTGAATAAAGTACTTGGACTTTATTCAACAGGAAGCCAAGAGCCACTGAGCAATTTAATATACCTAGATATTTGATTTAAGGATATAATTTGATAATTGTGTGTGGGGAAGAGTCCATTAGTAGGCTGTTCCAGATGCTATAGCCCAGAGATCAAGCCTACAAATAAAACGGAGGAGATTTGAACAATGATTCTCAAAGTACGGTCAGGGACCCCTGCAGTGCCCAGGTCCTTTCAAGGAGTTCAGGAGATCAAAATTATTTTCATAATAATAATAAGATGTTATCTGCCTTTTAAAATTCTTATTTTCTCATAAATGTTCAATAGAGTCTCCTAGAGGCTATCTGGCACCTAATATTGCAAGGAAAGAACATGCTTTTTTTTGTACTGGAGATTAAACCCAGAGGTATTCTACCTCTGAGCTACACCCCCAGTCCCTTTTTTTTTTTAAACACCTAGCATGTTACTTATGTTAATGTGATGGTTTTGTCATTGTTATTTTAAAATTACAAATATGTATTTTAAAAATTACTGTTTTAGCTGGGTGGTGGCACATGTTTGTAATCCCACTATTTGGGAGGCAGAGACCAGAGGATTGTAGACTTGAGGCCAGCCTCAGCAACTTAGCAAGACCCTGTTTCAAAACATAAAAAATAAAGCCAGGTGTGGTGGCACGTGCCTGTGATCCCAGTACTTAGGAGGCTGAAATAGGAGGATCACAGGTTAGAGAACAGACTTAGCAAATAGTGAGACTCTCATCAACCTAGTGAGACCCTGTTTCAAAATAAAAAATAAAATGGGGCTGAGGATGTAACTTGGAGGTAGAATGCCCCTGGGTTCAATTCCCAGTACCACAATAAATATATTAATACATAAATAAATAAATAAAAATAGGCCTGGGGGTGTAGCTCAAAGGTAGAATGCCCCTGGGTTCAATCCCCAGTACCACCAGAAAAAAAAATTACTGTTGTAATATAATAAGTAAAAAGAACTGGGGAGGGTAGCTTAGTGGTAGAGTAAGTGCCTCCAGGTTTAATGCCCAGTCTCCCCCCAACCAAAAAAAATCACTCTTAGATCTTAACTTAGGGAACTTGGTGAGAGGGGAGAAGAGATGGAACAGGTATGGGTAAGAAGCAGAACAAAGAATAGGTTCTAGGCAGGGTTTCATTGGAAACCAACCTAAGTCTGCATGATGTAAGGCAGTTAAAACTTTTTTTGTGTGTGTGGTACTGGGGATTGAATCCTGAGGCAGTCTGCCTCTGAGGTACACCCCCAGACCTATTTTACTTTTTATTTTGAAACAGGGTCTCACTAACAGAGGACCTCACTAAGTTGCAGAGGCTGGCTGAGAACCTACAATTCTCCTGTCTTAAGTCTCTCGAGTACTAGGATTACAGGTGTATATGGACCACTATCACTGGAAATAAGAAATAAAATGATTCTATAATTTACTCAGAAAAAATTTTCCCCGTCTTGTATCTACTTATCTTACTGCCTCTGTTAACAATATTAGTGACCGAGTTATCGACTATTTACTATTTGACAGGCATTATGATAAACACCTGACAACATCTCACTAAAACTGAGGCAAGTGAGCCTCTGAGAGGTTAAATGACTTCTTCTTGCTGGGAGCAGCATTCAAACCCAGATGCGTGTGAGCCCAGTCTCTTTGCTCTAAAGCATGAAGCTACATCGCTCACCTGGACCTGCTGCTTTTGTGCATTCAGCATGTTGGGGTCAATGGACAGGGGCCCCAGTACTCCCATCATCAGTTCCTTCTCCATCAGCCAGGGTCGCAGCTGGGATTCTGCAGCTTGGAAGCAGGCCAGATGGCTTGCGGATTCCTCTAGTTGTTTTTGCCGAGCCACGGTCACCTCGGTGGCCCTTTCCCATCGGGAATCTGTGGAGAGGAAATGAAAGAATGTAGACTTTACTCTCATCGGCAACTGGCCTGGTCCCTAAATTACATTCCCGATATACTACAGGAAATGACCCCAGAAGCATTTTTAAACTTTTTTTTTAATTAAAAATAACCTTTTAAAATTTTTAAAGTAATGCAAACAATTCTGTATCTTCATTGGGGCAATAAGATTGCACAGAAACACACACAAACATACAGAGTGCATATAAAATATACTATAAGCCGGGCCACCACATATTGAGCAACGTATTGAAGCCCTGTTTCAAAATAAAAACCCAGAGGCATTCTACCTCAGAACTACACCCCCAGCCCTTTTTATTTTTTATTTTGAAACACTGTCTCACCAAGTTGCTGAGGCTGGCCTTGAACCTGCAATCCTCCCATCTCAGCCTCCCAAGTACTGAGATTACAGGTGTTTGCCACCATGCTCAGCTATTATGAACATTTTTTATGCCAATAAGTTTTTCATGCTAATATCCATCTACATTACATACAGTTCAATATTATACACATATAATATTGTTCATAATATTGACTATTTAGATTTTTCACATTTTCATTTTTATTAATCAATGTCCTCTTTAGAATTTTATTTATTTATTTATTTATATTTGGTACTGGGGATTGAATCCAGGGAAAATCTACCTATAAATTATACCCCTAGCCCTGTAAAATTTATTTTTTATTTATTTATTTTTTGTGTGGTACTAGGGATTGAACCTAGGGGCATTCTACCTCCGAGCTACACCCCCAGCCCTATCTTTTTATTCTTTATTTTGAAACAGGGTCTCACTAAGTTGCGGAGGGCCTCACTAAGTAGCTGAGGCTGGCCGCAAACCTGGATCCTCCAGTCTCAGCCTCCCAAGTACTGGGATTACAAGCATGCACCACCACGCCTGGCATTGCGAACCTGGATCCTCTGGTCCCAGCCTCCCAAGTACTGGGATTACAAGTGTGCACCACCATGCCCGGCTCTGTAAATTTTATTTTATTTTTGGTACTGGGGGTGAACCCAGGGGCATTGTACCTCTGAGCTTCCCCCTACACACATCCTTTTCATTTTTTATTTTGAAACAGTGTCTCGTTACGTTGCTGAGGCTGGCCTTGAACATTGGACCCTCCTATCTCATCCTCCCAAGGACTGGGATTACAGGTATATACCATTGTAACTGACTCTTTAGTTAATGAGAGCAGACTGTCAATTTGACTTGCCCTAGAAAGCCACACTTCCAACTCTGAGTGGAATTTCTACAACTTCTCCCTATTTAGACCCACTTTCTAGCCTTATATGGGCCTCATTTGCTTACAAAAATTAACTAACCATAATTCCTACTTTATAAGATGTGCCGAAATTCTCTATTTGCTTTGGAGGCAAGCTACTTAGTGAATGTAAAACACCCTGTGACAACTTACTAAGCTCTTCTTGCATTTTTTTCCAGTTTCCTGCCTCGTGTGAGTTGGGATATGCCATGAGTAATCCAGCCAGGGCTTCCTTCACTTTTTCGATTTTTGGAGAATTCTGTTCCAGTTCAGCCAGGAAAGCCTAGGAGAAATAATAAGCATGCCATGAGATTCTGGACAGGAAGTAAAGCTGTGACTAGACTAGAAGACTGACTGGGCAGCAACTGTAGGCTCTACTCTGATTCTGTCCTGACTTGCTTTGTGATTTTTAAGGTACTCAACCTGTTTCAATATTCACTTTAAAATAAAAATTTAGATGTCAGGATATGAGTTTATTGAAGTATAACATATCAATGGAACCCAATAAGTAGGAACTCCTTATAAACTGCAAGTGCCAAGATATCAATCATGATGGCAATTAAAAATGTGGAGAAATTTTCTTATAGGATTTTCTATGGTCTTTTACCTTCTGAAATTTTTCCTAGTGCCACATGTCAATCTTAAGAACTGTAATCACAGCTTTTCAGGTCCCTTGAATAGTTGGAAAGATGTTTCTTCAAGAGAATGGTTGGGCTCTTTTGTAGCATCACATGGAAGATCTTTTTTTTTTTTGGTACTGGGGATTGAACCCAGAGGCATTCTACTCCAAGCTACACCCCCAACCCAATTTTTATTTCCTAGTTGGAAACAGGGTCTCACTAGGTTGCTCAGAGCCTCGCTAAGTTGCCGAGGCTGGCTTTGAACCTGTGATCCTCTGTCTCAGCCTCGCAAGTCCTGAGAGTATAAGTGTGTGCCACCACGCTGGGCTCATATGGAAGATCTTTAAGTAAAGCCCTCTCTAACCTGTTCTCGGTAAGCTGATGCTTCTGGGGAGGGTGATTCTCTTTCTGCCAACATACCTAGCTTTGTTTCTCAGCATGAGTTATAACAACATCTAATTTCACAGGTATGAGACTTCTGTAGGAGAGTTAAGGCCTGTTAAATGTTTGGAAGTCAAGCATCCTGTTGCTCACAGCCTGGATGCTTGGCCGCGTCTCACTCTCAGGTCCTGGGCTGGGGAAGGACACTGGTATAGCAGTCCCCTCCTCTTGATGTTGGGATGCAGCAATGTAAACAATACCTTGTTAGATTCGGCTTGGGCTTTCACTGTTTCCGTCTTGGTTGGAGACAAAGAGGCATCCATGGCTCTCAGGACTTCCTCTTTTGATTCCAGCCACTGCAGCACTGAGCTTGCCTCCTTCTGAACTTCCTCCATTCTGCTGAGGACAGCCTGAAGGCTCTCCTGGCGTTCCCGGAGGACTCCCCCTAGTTTCTCATACTTGGTGTTTACATCTGACATGTCACACTGGATCTCCGTCAGATCTAGTGTCACAGAAGCAGAAATCAGGTTGGGAATTGCTCTCCCTTTGGTTTCTTATTCCTAAATTACTTGTCAGGAATAAGCACCTTTCATATTCCTAGTGAACTAGTATTTTCCTCCTAAATCACTTTAAAGTTCCTATTTGAAAATGCAAAGCAAAGAGTTCTTATTAATCTCTTCTGGTTCTGGCATTATATACTCAAGCTATATACCTTAAAATGCTTAACAAACATGGAAACAACAAAAGTGAGAGGAACAAAAGTAAGAGGTCAACTTTAGCATACTATTGGGATTAATGCAGCATTCTTCTGCTCCCTCTTCTCCAAACTAGAGAAATCACCCAGCTGGGAGGCTGAGGGGTACACTAGAGATTACCTCTAGAGTACCTTTCTTTTTTTCTTTTTTTTGGTGGTACTGGGGATTTAACTCAGAGACATTCTACCTCCAAGCTCTACCTCCAGCTTTTTTTTTTTTTTTTATGTGGTACTGGGGATTGAACCCAGAGGCATTCTACCTTCAGCTACACTCCCAGCCTGATTTTATCTCTTATTTGGAAACAGGGTCTTGCTAGGTTGATGAGAATCTCACTACTTGCTGGAGCTATCCTTGAACCTGCAATCCTCCTGTCTCAGCCGCCCAAGTACTAGGATCACAGGTGTGCACCACCACGCCCAGCTCAGCCTTTTTTTTTATTTAATTTTTTTGTGGTACTGGGGATTGAACCCAGGGGCATTATACCTCTGAGCTACACCCCAGCCCAATTTTGTTCTTCTATTTTGAAACAGGGTCTCACTAAGTTGCAGTGGACCTCACTAAATTGCTGAGGCTGGCCATGAACCTACGATCCTCCTGTCTCAGCCTCCCAAGTACTGGGATTACAAGCATGTGCCACCATGCCTGGCTTAATTTTTTAGTTTTGAAACAGAGTCTGGTTGCTGAGAGTCTTGCTAAGTTGCTAAGGCTGGCATTGAATCTGCAATCCTCCTGTCTCAACCTTCCAAGAACTGGGATTACAGGTGTGCACCATCACACCCTGCTTTAGAGTAGCTTCTTTGTAATTAAAAGATTCACATATGGTTTCTTCAAGGTCTTTCCTTATTGGCTTATCTGGTGACTCAGTATATTTCCTCAGCACCTTTAGTTCTGGAGCAGCCAGCAAACAGAGGCGCCACAGTTGCTCCTCCCCAGATTCTCACCCTCACACCACTTCTGGCAGGAGATCCTCCACACATATTAAAACACACACAGATGCAAACATGAACCCTGTCCTAACACACCCAACAAAGAGGCACTGTTGAAAGGGCATTCTCACCTTTGCAGGTGTGGTATCCGTTTACACTGCCTACAGAGCTTCCTACAGAGGGCAGTATGGAACCTGAGCAGAAGGACAGGGAGACAAACGGGGCAAGACCAACAGTGTTAGGAATACATACAGGCACTGCATTTGTTTTTTGGTGCTTGCTTTAAGCTTAGGTATCAGGAAGTTAACACAGCACAAGACAACATACTCATGGAAAGAGACAAATCATTTTAGCTGCCAAGCAACAAAGTATCACTTGAGGTGTTTCAGCTCCTTAGCAGTAATAATTCTTTTGTGTATGTGCGTGTGTGCACACGCATGTGTGTGTTTGTGCATGTGTAATACTGAGCATTGGACCCAGTGGTGCTGTATACTGAGTTACATTCCCAAACCTTTTTTAATTTTGAGACAGATTCTCACAAAGTTGCTGAGGCTGGCCTAGAACTTAATGATCCTCCTGTCTCAGCCTCCCAAGTACTAGGATTACAGGCATGCACCACCATGCCCAGCTAAGGCAAATATTGTTAAATTAAGTCTTTAGGATGTTACCTGCCACATTTGGGAATGAGGATTTACATAATAAAGCCAAAAAGATTCGTGTGTGTGTGTGTGTATGGTACTGGGATTGAACCCAGGGATAGTCTACCTCTAAGCTACACCCCCAGCCCTTTTTATTTTTTGTTTTGAGGTAGGGTCTAAGTTGTGGAGGGCCTTTGCTAAATTGCTGAGGCTGGCCTTGAACCTGTGACCTTCCTGTGTCAGCCTCCCAAGTATTGGGATTACAGGCGTGTGCCACCATGCCTGGCTAAGATTCACCTTTAATATCAATGTCTTAATGATAATAAAAATGAACAATAAGTACAATTAAGAATAAAAATTCTGATTCATTTAAATAAAGACATGAAAGTGAGCCCTTCTTACATTGGCTCTAAAGGAAGATTCCCTGTTTTTCCTTTAATGACCTCTTCTGGCTTCCCTTCTCTTACCAGAAAACAAATTTTAAGTGCTGATAAATCTGACTCATAAATACTCCCATAAATTCTGCTTTGGGCCTTTGGTTCTATTTCTAATTACTACAACTTCACCTATATTCTCCCCAAGTTGATCCCTATATTTTAGAAGGGCTTCTCAAGTTAAGTAAAAACCAGGTCATGAAACTAAAAAGACTATACAGAGTCTGAGAAATATTCATGATATAATGTTACATTACAAGGACAGACTAGGGCTGGAGATGTAGCTCAGTAGTAGAGCACTTGCCTAGCATGCTGGAGGCCCAAAGTTCAATCCCTAGCATTGCAAAGAAAAAAAAAATAAAAATAAAAAAGACAGAATCAATACCCCCCTCCCCCCATACTCAAGGCACTCTACCACTGAACTACATCCTCAGCCCTTTTCATTTTTTTATATGTTTTTATTGGTGCATTGTAGTCACACATCACAATGAATATCAATTTGGTGTTAACATACATGCACACAGCTCTTGGTGTCCCTCTCCCCCACCGCTCCCCCCACATGTAGTACTGAGAATGATGTTGGTATAATCTCATACCCATGTTCATAACAGCACAATTCCCAGTGGCCAAATTATGGAACCTTTTCGTTTTTTTATTTTGGGACTGGGTCTTGCTAAGTTGCTGAGGCTGGCCACAAATTTGCAATATCCTGCCTCAGCCTTCTGAGACTCTGAGATTATAGGTGCCCCTGTGCTTGGATAGAAGAAACTCTTATGTGCACTGATTACACTATGGAAAAAGTCATGTGCAAGGTTAAACTAAAAAAATAGCTGTTAGGTGGTGATTATAAAACCATTAAAAGACTATTATTGTATTTTTAATACAAAGGGGATCAAATAGAACAATCATTTTCTATTGCAATGTGGTGATGATAAAAGACAAACTGGACTAATGATTAGGAGAAGGTCGTAGCCATGACCATCACTAACTCAGAATGTGAGTCTTTAATCTATAGATAGCCCTCAGTTTCTTCTCTAGGATGAGAATATAATACTGTCTTTCCTGTCAACTCCCATGAGGGTCATTGGACAGAGAGGTCATGGGATAAGGTATGTGAAAGCACTTCATGAAACAAAAAAGAGCTACATGCCGGGCATGATGCCCATGCTTGTAATCCTAGTACTCGGAGGCTGAGACAGGAGGATGGCAGGTTCACAGCCGCCTCCGCAAGTAGTGAGACTCTCATTAACCTAGTGAGACCCTGTTTCAAAATAAAAATAAAATAAGTCAGGGGGTGTAGCTCAGAGGTAGAATACCCCTGGGTTCAATCCCTAGTACCAAGAAAAAAAAAAGAGCTACACAAATGTAAGGAACTGGAACGTTCATAGTGTTTCCACAATGGAAGAGAAATTTGAGACACCTCAGGATAGTGATTTTCAAATCACCCAAAGGATGTGCTCCTTTAGGGATTCTATAAATGTTTGGATTAAATTTAATATTCAGAGAAATATCTAACTACTTAGGAATGGCAATAAATTATAAAACATACATGTTCAATTATGTTGAATGCCACATCTTAGCCTGGCGTGGTGGCGCACGCTTGTAATCCCAGTACTTGGGAGGCTGAGACAGGAGGATCACAGGTTCGCGGCCAGCTTCAGCTACTTAGTGAGGCCTTCCACAACTTAGTGAGACCCTGTTTCAAAATAAAGAATAAAAAATAGGACTGGGGGTGTAGCTCGGAGGTAGAATGCCACTGGGTTCAATTCCTAGTACTGCAAAAAAAAAAAAAAAAGCCACATCTTAACCTACTACCTATAACAATTCATGCTGCTTTTTTGTGGGGAAAAGGTTCTCCTACCACCTTTCTGTGTACACTTAACCTTCATTTCGGTGTCACTGACTAGAAAGGTTACAGTTCTGTACTAGTACTTTACGATATTCAAACCTGTAAATGAAAACTTCTGTATACTACTGTACAAATAAAAACAACCACAGTACAGGTATAATGCACTAAATAAAATGTCAAGATGGTTGCAGTGCATCTACCAAAAAGGCTTGGCAAACTCTTGTCGGGCAGAATTCTGTAATAATGCAATAATGTAATAATGTGTGTGTGGAACTGGGGATTGAACTCAGGGGCATTCTACCTACAAGCTACACCACCAGCCCAATTTTATTTTTATTTAGAAACAGGGTCTCACTAGTTGCTGAAAGTCTCATTACTTGCTGAGGCTGTACTTGAACCTGTGATCCTCCTTGTCTTGGTCTCCCAAGTGCTGGGATTACAAGCATGCACCACCATGCCCAGAATCATAATAATGCAATTCTTAACACTTCAGGTCATGAAAATGTCGGCTTACAGACAGCTTTTGTCCTCAATGTCAGTTTTAGGTATCTTCTTT
The DNA here is from genome assembly GCA_004027185.1 of Glis glis. Classification (NCBI taxonomy): domain Eukaryota; kingdom Metazoa; phylum Chordata; class Mammalia; order Rodentia; family Gliridae; genus Glis; species Glis glis. Next base: position 7,280 of record PVJS01019034.1, on the reverse strand, counting down.
CTTTTCCGTTTTTTTTTTTTTTTTTTTTTTTTTTGCAGTACTGGGGACTGAACCCAAGGGCATTCTACCTCTAAGCTACACCCCCAGCCCTTTTTTTTTTTTTTGCAGTACTGGGGATTGAAGCCAGGGGCATTCTACCTCCGAGCTACACCCCAAGCCCATTTTTTATTCTTTATTTTGAAAAAGGGTCTCACTAAGTTGCGGAGGGCCTCACTAAGTAGCTGAGGCTAGCCGCGAACTGGTGATCCTCCCGTCTCAGCCTCCAAAGTACTGGGATTACAAATGTTTGCCACCATGCCTGGCTCCCTAATTTTTATTCTTTATTTTGAAACAGGGTCGCACTAAGTTGTGGAGGGCCTCACTAAGTAGCTGAGGCTGGCTGCGAACCTGCGATCTTCCTATCTCAGCCTCCCAAGTACTAGGATTACAAGCATGCGCCACTATGCCTGGCTGTTTTAGGTATTTTCTAATTCTTAGTGGTTTAACTTTGAAACAAAAATTTCTTATTATATCACATTTAAGTTTACAGTTCAGTTTAATCAAACAGTATTCTAAGACTGTAAAGTGAACTTTTAAAAAGATCTGTCACCGGGCTTGGGTGTAGCTCAGTGGTGGAGTGCTGCATAGCACTTTCTAGGCTCTGGGTTAGATCCCAGCACCACCAAGAACAGTCATCATTTGCAACTGCTTATCAGTGTGAACCATATTTTCTGGATTCAATACCCAAACAAAATTTAGAAACATATCAGATGGTCAGGCCGTCATCCAATCATCCTCTTTTTTTTTTTTTTTTTGCGGTACCAGGGATTGAACCCAGGGGCGTTCTACCTCCGAGCTATACCCCCAGCCCTATTTTTTATCCTTTATTTTGAAACTGGGTCTCACGAAGTTGTGGAGGGCCTTACTAAGTAGCTGAGGCTGGCCGCGAACCCGGATCCTCCGGTCTCAGCCTCCCAAGTACTGGGATTACAAGCGTGTGCCCCCACGCCTGGTCAATCATCCTCTTTTTAAAAAATTTATATAAATTAAGAGTCTCAATATTCTCACTAACAGATTTTATAACAGACAAATACTCTAACTTGTAAGGGAATTTTATGCCAACAAAATTTTTGTTTCTGTACTAGGGTTCTATGTGAGATTTATTTATTTATTTATTTATTTATGTATTTTTGTGGTACTAGGGATTGAACCCAGGAGCATTCTACCTCTGAGCTATACCCCCAGCCCTATTTTTTATTCTTTACTTTGAAACAGGGTCTCACTAAGTTGCGGAGGGCCTCACTAAGTAGCTGAGGCTGGCCATGAACCCGGATCCTCCGGTCTCAGCTTCCCGAGTACTGGGATTACAAGTGTGCGCCACTATGCCCGGCTGTGAGATTTATTTTTTAAAAAATATTCTATGGTTGTTTGAGTGTGTGCCTAGCATGCATGAGGCCCTGGGTTCATGCCCCGGCACACCCCCCCAAAAAAACCCCAAAAAAGACTATACTGCTTTAAAAAGTATGAAAAATTATCTGGGCATAGTGGTGCATGCCTGTAATCCCAGTACTTAGGAAGCTGAGACAGGAGGATCACAGGTCAGCAGGCAGTAAACTTAGCAAGACCCTGTTCCAAAATAAAAATAAAAAGGGCTAGGGTATAGCTCAGAGGTAGAACACCCCTGGGTTCAATTCCAATGCCACACACACACACACACACACACACACACAAAGTATGAAAATTACTGATTTATAGCAGGACCCACCAAACCAGAGCCCCACTGGTCAAATCTGGCCCTTCATTTGTCTCTGTATATAAAATTTTATTGGAACACAATCACACCCATTCATTTATATTCTGTCTATGTCTGCTTTCGTGCCACAGTGGAAGAGGTGCATAATTGTGATAGAAACCATATGGCCTGCAAGCCTAAAATACTATCTTGCCCTTTATAGAAAGTTTATGTATGTACTCCTGGTCTAAGCACACACTAATAATTCACTAAACTTAGAGGTTTATATATTAGAGGAAAAAAATCACCAGTCTCTGAAATGGTGTTACTTCTGGATAGTTCCAAGAAATCTTTAAACTTTATGTACTAAAAGAAAAAAACTATTCTCATGAGAAAAAAAAGAAAGTAAAATTTTCCTTAAATATTTAATTGACCATAAGAGTGTACTCTCATAGTCTGATAATAAAACCTAGGAGATCCCAATTAACAACCAGCAAGTGACTGTGAACTTGTACTGAATTTTGCTTGAAAGACTTAATTTTTTTTTTTGTGGTACTCGGAATTGAACCCAGGGGCATTCTACCTCTGAGCTACACCTCCAGCCCTGTTTTATTTATTTCTTTATTTATTTGAAACTGGGTCTTATTAAGTTGCTGAGAGTCTTGCTGAGTTGCTCACGTAGCCCTTGAACCTGTGATCTTCCTGTCTCAGCCTCCCAAGTACTGGGATTATAAGTATGTGCACCACCATGCCCAGGGAAAGACTTAATTTATAGCCTTTGTGAAATGTACCAGTCTTTGGTACACCAATACTGACTCCCAAATACCTAGCTTCCTTGTGTGAGAGAAGACTGCTTTGTAGATCCCTCTGTTTTCATATCCAACCTTGATTTTGACGTTAATTAAATAAAATGGTATTGCAAAAGGCCAAACACAAAGAATGAAACTTAACACATTCTGAAGAGCCTGTACTCACCTGTCTTGGCTTGGGAATCAGGTGCTGTGATCTCCATGATGAGATTTTCTAAAGAAGTGCCTTTGCAATTGATTTCCTCCACCAGAGTTCCCTTACTTTCCCAGTCATCTAATATACCCTGTTTAAAGAACAAAACAGCTAAATGTAACATATGGGAGGAGATGCCAGTTCTACAGATACTTCCTAGTGTTTTGACAAGTGTTAAGAGACCATGCTCATGTATTCAGCTGTTTCAAGATCCTGGTTTTGCCAGCCAAAGGAGAAGGATACCCTGTAATTTTCAGGACCTTCTGATTCATTTGTTCATTCATCAAATACTTACTGTGCATTTACTATAGGTCAGGCACCATGCCAAACACCGGGGATACAAAATAGGATTATGATACAGTTCCCAAAACCAAGAGTTTATCAAATCTTTCATTATTTGTTCTTAATTACTAAGAGCCACAGTCCCCAAACTACTCATTGTCATGACTGGCAGGATTATTTTAAAATTTTGAGGGAAATACAGTGACATCTATTGGACACCATGTAAACAACTACTACTAAGTTGTTTGGACCTAAATACTTAACAGAAGGAACTATTAGGTTGTTTGTTTGGTTTTTTTTTCTTTTTTCTTTGTTTTTTTGGGGAAGGGGACCTGGAGATATCAAAAAACAATTTCTTGAAACACTAAAGGCACCATGGATCAAGAAAGTTGGAGAACCTCTTTTGTAGGTAATTCCAAGCACAAATGCTCCTGCCACCTACTCCGTGACAGTAACCAAACTGTTCTCTTTGATCTACTCTAGATAAAGCCTGCTTTACTGAGAAAATATGCATAAATGCATAATTAGAGGCAGATTTGGCTTATTTCAACAAAAAAAGATATGACAGATACAAGCAGAGGCTAGATGACTATGAATCAAGGGTGGTACAAAAGGGACCCTGGGGCTGAGGATGTAGCTCAGTGGTGGAGTGTTTGCCTGGAATGTGCAAGGCTCGGGGTTTGATCCCCTAGCATTTCTAAAAATAAAATGGGGCAGGGGATTTCTGCAGGGGATAGGAGGAAGATGGGTCTCATCTTCAAAGGTATCTTCCAAGCATATGATTCTAACTTTTCCTTAATCAGCCAGAGTAGTACTAGTTCTTCTCTATTTCCTTATGGGTTCACTTGCTCACTTATACCAAATTCTCAAGCATATAATCAGAGTGTAAACTTTTCAAGGATTGGACTTTGGTCAATCTTCTTTTTTTTTTTTTGGTACTGGGGATTGAACCCAGGGGCATTCTACCTCCTAGCTACACCCCCAGCCCTATTTTTTATTCTTTATTTTAAAACAGGGTCTTACTAAGTAGCAGAGGGCCTCCTAAGTTGCTGAGGCTGCCCGCAAACCTGTAATCCTCCTGTCTCAGCCTTCCAAGTACTGGGATTACAAGCATGAGCCACCACGCCCAGCTGGTCAGTCTTTTTTATAATGTCTTTTTATGACCCATCACAGCACGAGAGGCATCCGAGAAATAGCTAAAACTGTAGAGACTTTATTCCTACATGATTTGTTTGGTTTTGTTGTTTCAATAGGAGATGTTGTAGTGCTCAGTGCTGGGAGGGGTAGATGGGAATCACGAGGAGAATGGGGGTATTTTTATTCTGATGCAGATGGACAGCTTGGATTTCTCATACCACCTTTCCCTCTCAGCTGGAGATCAATTCATATAAGTCTCAGGACAACTGTCTAGCAGGATCCTAGAGACTTTTTTCTTTACCTACCTTCAGGTGTTCAATCTGCTTTTCCAGCTCTTTAGCACTTGTGAGCGTCTCTGCGGGTGGAATACTCCCTTCAGTTTCTTTCAGCCATTTCTGGAAGGTCCTAATCAGCTTCCGGAAGTCATCTAACTGCTCCTGACAAGACGATGCATCTTTCTCTCTGTCAACAAAGAAGTTTTGTTATTTGCCACACTAAGCTTTCTAAAATCAACTTGACCTAATCCGAGGTTCGTTCTGGGACTCTAGGCATCATTTTTCTCCTGGGGCCTTCCTTCCCATAATCCATTCCATAGCAAGTTTGGCTGAACAAACACATATAATGTAGGAGAGCAAACTAAGGAATCTCTTGCCCTTGTTTGGACATTTCTGGGGAAAGAAGTCTTCAATCTTACTCTAGGCTAAAGTGAAAGTGAGACTACAAGAAGCCTACTATTTAGGTTCTAGGATACAATGGAAGGAATGCAGGCTTTGTACCTCAATCCCAGCTCTGCTTTAGTTTAGGTATTTGACTCTTTCAAGGCCCAACTCAAATGCTGAATCTGAGGCTCAGAGAAGTTAGGCGATCAGCCCTAGGTTAAGCACGTCATGAACAAAATAATTCAAGGAGAAGTTTTGGAAATTGCCACATCTATCAGTCAGATGTCAAGCCAGAGATCTTGGTTCCTCACAGAATGGGAAGGCCCTCAGCATGGGAGAAGAAAAACAAGACCTTCCTGGCCTTTGTCCTTACTCCTTTCACTAAGTAACCTGGTGCTGGGTGTTGGTTTGAGCCACTGTTTTCCTCTGGCCACTAGGCAGCCATCTGTTAAATCACGATTATATTTATGGCTAAACCAAGATAAGAAGTCTTGCTCATGCTCTTAATCCACGTGAGGCTTTGTAATGGGGAATCACGGCTCTCAACAGCAAGCTAAAATCAGCTAGGCTTCATCACATATTCCCTTCTTTGACTTGAAAGAAAAGTGTGGACGTTCCTCCCAAACAGCAACCCGATGTGCTTAACATGCACGGGGAGTGCAAACAAACCCTTAATTATGTCTGGGACATCGCCTCTGATTTTCCTCTTTGTTTTAAACTCTACCATAATCCTACCTGCCGCTCCAAAGTTGTTCTATTGGTCCAGGTGACCTGGGTATTTGGTCATACAGTGCAGGAAATCAACCCCATTACTGAGAAGAAATTCCTTAGTAACAGAAAACCCACTAAGCATCAAGTGAATTGGGCAGCTCTGCCTAAAAAAGGCACTTTTTGCTGGGTGCAATGGTTCATGTCTATAATCCTAGCTATTTGGGAGGTTAAGGCAGGAGGATGACCAGTTCAAGTCCAGCCTCAGCAACTTACTGAGACCCTGTCTCAAAATAAAAAATAATTAAAAGGGCTAGGGATGTAGTTCAGTAGTAGAGTGCCCCTGGGCTCAATTCCAAGTACAAGAATAAAATAAAATACAAGCCAGGCATGGTGGTGCACACTTGTAATCCCAGTACTTGGGAGGCTGAGACAGGAAAATCACAGGTTCAAGGCCAGCCTCGACAACATAGCCAGACTCTCAGCAACCTAGTGAGACCCTGTTTCAAACTAAAAAATAAAATAGGGCTGGGGGTGTAACTCAGAGGTAGAACTCCTCTGGGTTTGCTCCCCAGCAGCAAAAAAAAAAAAACAAAAACAATAAGGCACTTTTTGACCTTTTATGCTCAGTGAGAGTACTGGATGCCAACTTTTCTGAGAGAGGAGGAAGAAAGAAAAGATCATTCCATCCCACAGCAAGACAAAAAAAAGTTCATTGACACTGAGCAACACAGATGAAAACTCACCTTTCTTGAACTGTCTTCTGTAGCTCTGCGAAATCCTTTTTAAGGTTCTGTACCCTCTCCTGGTGCTGGGACAAGTCCAGGGCAAAGCCACAAGAGCCCAGAGCAGTGACCAGGTGTTCAAGAGTATCTAGGTTCTCCTGTTGGTCTTCCATTTCCAGAGTGAGCTCCTGTCCAGCAAACATGGAAATGTATTAAGTCCTCTGATGCTTATAAGTAAATATATTCAGAAAGATCAGGGATATCTATAAATCTGGGGAAAATTCACCCTACTCTGTAGAAAAAGAGGGAAAAAGATTAGAGACATGCTTGCTAAGTCAACTGCTAGTTCAAAATAATAACACTCCAGTTCAATGGAGAATAAGTAGGAATTACAAAGAAGTCTATTGTCTCCTTTAAACAAATGTTTGAAGACTTGGAGAAAGTGTGGCAGAATGAAAAGAATGAAGGTTCTAGGAGCTAAAAAGATCTGAAATTCAAGCATGGCTGTGACACTTACTAAATAATATCTTATGCCACTAACTTCTCTAAGCTTCCACAGTCTCTTCTATAAAATGGGACAAACACTATCTCTACTAATATCTAACAATGAAGATATTAGCCAATGCGATTAAGAGAAAACAACTTGTGGCATAAAAACTAGGACAGGTGAACCTATATTTGCAGACTACATGAAAGTATACTTGTAAAACAACAATACAACTAAATCAAACAATGAAGTAATTTAATAAGGTTGTAGGATATAAAAGTCACGTAAAAGCCGGGCGTGGTGGCGCATGCTTGTAATCCCAGTACTTGGGAGGCTGAGACAGGAGGATCCGGGTTCGCGGCCAGCCTCAGCTACTTAGTGAGGCCCTCCGCAACTTAGTGAGACCCTGTTTCAAAATAAAGAATAAAAAATAGGGCTGGGGGTGTAGCCCGGAGGTAGAATGCCCCTGGGTTCGATCCCCGGTACCGTCAAAAAAAAAAAAATCATGTAAAGCTGGGCATGGTGGTGCACGCTTGTAATCCCAGTACTTGGGAGGCTGAGTCAGGAGG
>PVJS01019033.1:0-34180 GCA_004027185.1 Glis glis | reverse complement strand
CTCCCTCCCTCCCTCCCTCTCTCTCTCTCTCTTTCTTTCCTTTCTTTCTCCTCTCACTGGGGATTGAACTCAAGAGCATTCTACCTCTGAATTACACTCCTTTTTTACTTTTTTTATTTTGAAACAGGATCTCACTAAATTGCTCATAGTCTCGCTAAATTACTGAGGCTGACCTTGAACCTGTGATCCTCCTGTCTCAGCCTTTCAAGTACTGGGATTACAGGAGTGTACCACCACATCTGGCTGGCTTTCTTTCCTTTATATTCCTTTCTCTTTTTTTCTTTCTTTCTTTCTTTCTTTCTTTCTTTCTTTCTTTCTTTCTTTCTTTTCTTTCTTTCTCTCTCTCTCTCTCTCTCTCTCTCTCTTTCTTTAATTTTGGGGGATACTAGGGGTTAAACTCAGAAGTACTATACCACTTAGCCATTTTTTATTTTGAAACAGGGTCTCGCTAAATTGCCAAGACTGGCCTCCAACCTGAAATCCTCCTGTTTTAGCATCCCAAGTAGTGGGATTACAGGCATACACCACCATGCACGGTAATATTTTTTTCTTGTGTATTTTCTAGAATAATTGTTTTGATACTTATACATTTGTATATGTGTGTATATATTTATACTTATTTTAGCATGAATGATAACATACCACACATCCTACTCTGTACTTTTTAAAATTAGCAGTGCATTTTTAATATTGTTCTGTATTAGCACATATTGAGCTGCTATAGAACTTTAAATGACTTTCATTTTCTATGGTATAGATGTTTAAATAATTTAAATAAATTATATCTTCATAACTTCCATTTGAATTTTTCCTGTTATTAATGAATTCAAGCATTTTTATGCCTAGGGACTATATATTTAATTTTCTTTGAATTATATTGATTGTTGGTATTTTAAATGATATTTTATGTTGCATATATATTAAAAATTATCCCTCTATAGTAGTTTTTAGTATCTAACTATAACTCTATTGAATCTTTATAATCCTTTATTTCCTTAGGCAAATTCTATTGACCCTTTACACTGATTAAATGTGTTTATCTTCATTAGTTCACTACCTCACCCAGTTTCAGTGGATGCTATTTTCTTTTCTTTATGTCTTTTGGAAACTTTTGTCTTCTATATATCATTGATTGATATAAAATGACATATTTAACTTCATACTTAAAACCCAATGCTGCCTCTGATGGAACCTGTGTTGTGGAGATATCTGAGACTTGATGATCAGTGAAGGCTAGGGTGGGGTGCATATCATGCCCCGTAATGGGCCTTTGCTGATGACCATGGTCTGAGCAATCTTCAGGTGCCTGCTCTCAGGAAAAGCCAATGGTTGTACAGTCTTTGTGGTTCTCTAAGTGGCTATGTTCTGTTTTGCACCATCAGCAGTTCTTAACTTGGTGCAATGCTGTTTTTTATAACATTGACGCACAACAAAACCTACCAGAATAACTGATTTTAAAAATAAAATCATAATGCTTAAGAGTAATTTATAAGAAAATGAATTAAAAAGCCAAAATGTTTTTCTTTTAAAAAAATATCAGTCTAATGTGTCAACTTCTATCTTCTTCCTATTTTCCCTTCAAGAAAGAAATTGTTTTCTGGATTTCTTTTTCAGTGGGTTCAAGGTTGGTATATAGAAAAGCTACTGATTTTTTTTAGATTGATTTTGTATACCATTACTTGCTGAATTTGCTAATCAGCTCTAGTAGTCTTTTGGTTGAGTTTTTTGGGTCTTCTAAATATAGGATCATGTCATCTGCAAATAGAGATAATTTTAGTACTTCTTTTCCTATTTGAATTCCTTTGATATACATCTCTTGTCTTATCACTCTGGAAAGAGACTTGAGGACTATATTGAAAAGGAGTGGTGATAGTGGGCATCCTTGACTAGTTCCATTTATTTATTTATTTATTTATTTATTTATTTATTTATTTATTGTGGTACAGGGATTGAACCCAGGGGCATTCTACCTCCGAGCTACACCCCCCAGCCCTATTTTTTAGTCTTTATTTTGAAACAGGGTTTCACTAAGTTGCAGAGGGCCTCACTAAGTAGCTGAGGCAGGCGCGAACCTGTGATCCTCCTGTCTCAGCCTCCCAAGTACTGGGATTTCAAGTGTGTGCCACCACGCCCACCATTGTTCCTGATTTTAAAGGGAATTCCCACAGTTTTTTCCAATTCAATATGATGTTGACCTTGGGTTTATCATATATTACCTTAAAGATATTGAGGTAATTTCCTTCTACTCAGATATTTTTCAGTGTTTTTAACACGAATGGGTGTTGGATTTTGTCAAATGCTTTTTCAACATCTATTGAGATAATCATGTGATTTTTGTCCTTATTTCTATTTATGTGGTGAATAACATGTATTGATTTGCATTTGTTGAACTAGCCTTGCATCCCTGGAATGAAACCAACTTAGTCATGGGGTACAATTTTCTTGATGTAGTTTTGAATGTGCATTGCTAATATTTTGTTTAGAATTTTTGTGTCTATGTTCATCAATGATATTGGTCTGTAAGTTTCTTTGCTTGAGGGATCTTTATTTGGTCTTGGTATTAAGGTGATACTGGTCTTACAGAAAGAGTTTGGAAGGATTCCACCTCTTTTGATTTCAGGTAATAACTTGTGAAATATTGGGTTAGTTCTTCTGTAAAGCTGGGAATCCATCTGGACCTAGGCTTTTCTTTGATGGAAGACTTTTTATTGCTGTTTCTATCTCCTTGCTTGCTATTGGTTGGTTTGGATTTTCTATATATTCTTGGTTCAATTTAGGTAGGTTGTACATGTCTAGAAATTTTCCGATTTCTTCCATGTTTTCCAGTTTATTGGAATATAAATTTTCAAAATAGTTCCTGATGATTCTCTGGATTTCCCCACTGTCTGTGGTGATGTCTCCTTTTTCATTTCTGATTTTAATGAATTGGGTTGATTCTCTCTTTCTTTTGCTTAGGTTGGCTAAGGGTTTGTCAATCTTGTTCATCTTTTCAAAGAATCAGCTTTTTGTTTTGTTGATCTTTGTATTTTTTTATTCTCTATTTCACTGATTTCTGCTTCAATTTTAGTTATCTCCTGCCTTCTACTGGTTTTAGGATTAGTCTGTTCCTTTTTTTCCAGGTCCTTGAGGTGTGTCTTTAGGTTATTCATTTGGTGACTTTCTGCTTTTCTTATGTGGGAACTCAGTGCTATAAATTTTCCTTTTAAAAATGCCTTTAAAGTATCCCATAGATTTGGATATGTTGTGTCTCTATTTTCATTTAGCTGTAGGGTTTTTTTTTATTTCTCCCCTTATTCCCTCTCTGATCCAGCCCTCATTTAAGAGTGTATCATTCAGTTTCCATCTGTTTGTATAATTTATTCTGTTCTTCCTGTTGTTGATTTCTACTTTCATTCTATTATGATTTGAAAAGATGCAGAGTATTATATTACATTTTTTGAATTTGCTGGTACTTGCTGTGTGGCCCAGAATGGGGTCTATTTTGGAGAAGGTTCCATGAGCAGCTGAGAAGAATGTTTATTCAGCTGTTGTTGGTTGGAATATCCTGCTATATGTCTATTAGATTCATTTGGTTTATAGTGTTCTTTAGGTCTGAAGAGTGTTTTCTCATTTTTTGCCTGGAAGATAAATCTAGTGGTGTGAATAGTGTGTTGAAGTCTCTCAATATTATTGCATTTGGGTCTATTTGAGACCCGATGTCCTAAAGAGTATCTTTTATAAAAGTGGGTGGACCCACATTTGTTAAATGATTACTATCATTACATCTTCTTGTTGGATTGTTCCTTTTATTAATAATAACTGACCTGCTTTGTCTTTTCTGATACATTTTAACTTGAAGTCTGCTTTGTCATATATGAGTGTTCCTACCCTACTTATTTTCAGTATCCATTTGCATGGTGTATTTTTTTCCAACCTTTCTCTTTTAGCCTATGGATATCTTTACCTGTAAGGTGAGTGCTTTGCAAGCAGCATTTGGTTGGATTATATTCTTTGATCCACATTGCCAGTCTATGCTTTTAAATTGGGGAGTTAAGAACTGTGACATTGTGTTATTATTGAGAGATGATTTTTGTTTTCTGTTATTTTGTGTTATATTTTCAGTTTGATGTAGTGTTATTTCTCCTTCACTTAGTTGCCCATTTGATGGAATTCGCATCTTCTCTGGATCTGGAATTTGCTTCTTTTTTCTTTTTTGTGTTTCATTTATTTTCTCTCATGCTAGCTTGGTATTCATGTATTCTTTACATTTCTTCTTTTCTTGGATGGTTTTTATTTCTCCATCAATTTTGAATGATATCTTTTCTGGATATAGCAATCTTGAATGGAAATTGTTTCCTTTCAGGGTCTGAAGTACATCATACCAGCCCCTCCTGGCTTTCATGACTTGGGTTGAGAAGTCTGGAGTAATTCTTATGTTTTGCCCCTCAATGTCACCTTTTCTTTTGTTCTCACTGCTTTTATGATTCTTTCCTTGGCCTCTATGTTAGTCATTTTGATTATTATGTGGTGTGGGGAAGTTCACCTTTGATCTTGTCTTGCTGGTGTTCTGAATGTCTTCTGTACGTGGATGTCCAAGTCTTTTTCTATGTTTGGGAAATTATCTGATATTATTTCTCTGAAGAGGTTTCTGATACCCTTGGTTTGTGCTTCAGACCTTCAATGCCTATTATTCATAAGTTAGGTCCATTCATATTGTTCTATATTTCTTGGATGTTCAGGTTGTGTTGTATTGTATTCTCTATATTGTTGACTGTGTTTTCAGTTTTGAATGAGCAATTTTCAAAGAGTGATAATCTGTTTTCCAAGTGGTCTAGCCTGCCAGATGTGGTTTCCATTGAGGTCTTTAATCCATTTATTAACTCCTTCATTCCACTCAAAGCCTCTTTTTGGTTTTTACTTAATTTCTCTATTCATATGTTCTTTCATAACCTGTAAACTCTCTCTAATTTCATTTATGAGGCCTTTGATCATATGGAAGATCAACATTCTGAATTCTCCTTCAGGCATTTCCTGTAGCTTAGTATTGGTGATCTTCCTGGTTGTTGAGTTGTGGGAGTTTATTGTTTCCTTACTGTTCTTCATTCTCATGTTTTCAGAATTCTCAGGTTGTATTTCTGTTGTCTTGGTTTCTTCTTCCTTTTTGTGTGTGAGTCCTGTGTCTATTTATTATCCCTGTATACTAAAGTCTATGCTGGGGATATATATTTGCCTTTAAAAATATGTCTTATATAATCAAACCTTTCAGTTTGTCTCCCAGAGTCTGTTCAACAAGATATATTTCTCAGAGCAGGAAAGCAGGAGTCTCTGATTGGCTGCAGGCTGCCGTGCACTCCAGGCCCACACTCCATAAGCCAGAGACTATGATGTTTTGTTCAGAGTGTGCAGCCTGCTGATTGGGATTTAATGCCGCACATACACCAGAGGTACTCTGCTGATTGTGAACCCATGAAACTGCAGAGCACTGACCTCTGGCCTCTATGTTCCCTAGGCTCATCAGGGCCAGAGATTACTCTATTCTGAACTTGTGACCAGACTTGCTGAGCTCTGATGGCCCAGGGACACCACTGCTGATCTGATGGTTATGATCATGTGGAGCACTGATATGCACACATGCTGGGCACAAACTCTGCTGGCGGAGAGAATGTTGAATTTGTCTGTAGCTCTGATCATGCAAACTCCTGCTGGCCCCTGAGCTCCCTGCTTTCAGGGTCCAAACTCTGGTAGGGAGAGATTGTATCATTCTGAACCTGTGGCTTGGATGTCTCAATTACTTAGCCCCAGGGATAACACTGCTGCTCTGGGTGGCTGAAATCATGTGAGACTTTGTTGGCCTCTCTCCTTGGTGCTTGTAGCACCAAAACATGGCTGTGCACAAGTTCGCAGCTTTCTGAGCCTGCAACTCAGTTGGCTGAGTTATTTCATCTTACAGATACTGCAGCTTGTAGTCCTGTGGTGATTTCTAGATTCCATGCAAGTGCTTGGCAAACTTCCAACTCTGTTTCCCTCCCACCTGAATGTCCCTAGGGGCTGTATGCTAATTCATGTTTCTGCAGTAGCCCCCACCCCCACCTTCACAGAGTTGATTTGCAAACTAACAGACCCTGTGGGTCTGTTCATTTCCACAGATCCCATGGGTCTGTTAATTGCCACTTTGGGGAGGCTCCTGCTGGGATGGTTTGTTAACTCATGGTCTTGACAAGCACCACTCAGGTCCTTGCAGGCAAAGGTGAATTCAGCTACAGTCATAGGATTTTGCTGAATGGTCTGGCTGGGCCATCTGGGGAATCAAGTCCTAAGGTATTTCAGCATGAGAGAAGAGTGCAGTTGCTTTTGATGATGGCCTGTAGACATTGGCTAAACAAGGTTCTACTGCTTCTTTGCTGGAGTTGGTCTCTGATTGCCTCTGGTCCTGGCAGCTGCCAGGCCCAGCACAGGCTCAGTAAAATAATACCGTCTCCATGCTCCACTCACCAGGCGAGACATGTAGGGTTCTTTTCAGTCCTATGCTCTCTGTGCTGCATCTAATTCCACCAAATTATGATTGTCATTCTTCTGTTGAGTTCTAACTACCTTTCTTCCCTTGCCAAGAATCAATTTTACCGCTAGTGAGTTCCGAGTCTCAGAATGCCTGAGACATGCTGTCTTCCTCTATTCCACCATCTTTAATGTCCCCACTTTTTTTTATTTAGGGAGTAAAAGCAATACAGTGAGCTGAGTGTGTTGGCACTGGAAATATATGTTTAATTTAACTATATATATGAACTATATATTTAATTTTTTTGAATTATATTGATTGTTCTTGTCTTAATATTTTGTGTTGCATATATATTTAAAAAGTCCCTCTTTAATAGTGTTTAGTTTCTAACTATAACTGTATTGAATCTTTGTAATCCTTTATTTCCTTAGGCAAATTCTATTGACTCCTCACTATGATCAAATATGTGTATCCCAGTATTTGTGAGTCTGAGACAGGAGGACCACTAGTTTGAGGCCCACCTCAGCAAATTAGTGAGAACTTGTTTCAAAAACAAAAAACAAAAAAATAAATAAAAAGGGCTGGGGGATGTAGCTCAGAGGTAGCATGCCCCTGGGTTCAATTCCCAGTAATGAGACAAACAAACAAAAACAGTATGGGGGGGCCAGGCACAGTGGCATGAGCCTGTAATCCTGGTACTCAGGAGACTGACAGTGGGATTACAGGTTCCAGACCAACCTCAGCAACTTAGCAAGGCACTCAGCATCTTAATGAGAACTTGCTTCAAAATAAAAAATAAAATAGAGCTGGAGTGTAGCTCAGAGGTAGAATGTCCCTGGGTTAAATCCCCAGTACCACAAAAATTAAAACAAAAATAAAATAAAAAAGTAAAATTAAGTTAAAACAGTAGAGGGACATGTTTACTGAAAGAAAATTTTGAATAAAAGGAAGAAGATTGATAGGGAAAGTTTCTCTTTGGTTTCAGGGAGATGAACCTTGAGCAGGATATAGGCCACCTCACCTTCTGGGAGAGTAAGAGGAAAGGAATAAATATTAGGTTCAGGTGGAGATAACTTCCTAAGTGGATGGGAAATAAGTGACTATTTTTTTTGCCTAACAGTTATATTTTATTAATGGAGTAAAAGTATCAATTGATAGAGCACAGGGGGGATGTAGGAAAAATTTCAGAAAAGCGAGAACATTCATAATATGTGAAGATTTGAACTATTTATCCACCAATAGTGAGGCCAATGTATCTGTGATTAGAAGGATATTTATAAATGAATGAGTATAAGTAAATGCATTTATAAATAAAACAAAAAATATTTTGATAGTTTTATTGGTGCATTACAGTCTCACATCAAAATGTAGTTCATAGTGATAGCAACATACATCCACACAGCACTTTGTGGACTTTACCCCAGCTCCCTCCCCACTCCCCTCTTCCCCATACAGGATATAAACATTGACATTGGTATTCTCGCATATGTACATAATATCAATGGAAGTGATTCTTTCATTGATTCTCCCTCTCTGTCCCCCTCTTCACCTGGACCACCTCTCTGGTTCCACTGCAGTTTTCTTTCCATTATCTGAACTCCCTCTGGTATCCCAATTACTCCCTAACTTCCAAATATGAGAAAAAACATTTGGCCCTTCACTTTCTGTGGCTGACTAATCTCACTTAACATAATGTTCTTCAGTTTCATTCATTTTCCTGCAAATGAAATAATTTTGTTCTTCTTTATTGCTAAGTAAAATTCCATTGTGTATATTTCCCATAATTTTACAATCTGTTCATCTGTTGATTGTCACCTAGGTTGCTTTCATAATTTGGCTATTGCGAATTTTGCTGCTATGAACATGGATATGCATATATTACTGCAGTTTTCTGATTTAAGTCCCTTTGGAAAGATACCCAGGAGTGGTATAGCTAGATCATATGATGGATCCATTCCCAGTTCTCTAAGGAATCTCCACACTGATCTCCATAGTAGCTGAATTAATTTGCAACCCCACCAACAGTGTAGAAGAGTTCCAATTTCCCCACATCCTTGATAACATTTATTGTTGTTTGACTTCTTGATGATTGTCATTTTGATTGGGGTTAGATAAAATCTCAGTGTAGTTTTGATTCATATCTCCCTGATTGCTAATGATGTTGAACATTTTTTCATAAAATTTAGTTTTCAATTTTTAAAAACTTAATATATTGTAGTATGTGTGCTTTTTATTAATACATTAAATTACAAGCACTAGCAGTAGGTCTAATAACTACCATCATTTCTGAGAAGTAATAGCATAAATTACATTTGAACTATCTGAAAACCTTAATAAGTGGAAATGCCTATATTTCTTACTGGTGACATCACAGGATTCTTAATAGTACCATTATACATTGTGCATTATTAACTGAAGAAATGCTAAATGTCATTTAAAAGTTGTTGAAAATAAAGATATAATATTTTTCCTATCCAAATCTCAGCTCCTTGAATTCTAAGAAGCCCTACTTAGAGAAGAGGTAGAGAATTTCCAATAAATAAAAAAGGATAATTAGAGGCATTAAATTTGGAATGGCACTAGGTCTTGGAATTGCACAATTTCCACAGTTATGCATAAGAATCTGTGTAAGGGAATAGAATTTCAAATGTTGAATTAAACCAAATTTGAGATTTTAGTTGAAATTACAGTGAGATCTATAGAAAGAGAATTATTATATTGAATGTTCATGGGTACTTTGTTGGATAGGGGAAAATGGTATCAGAAGAAAAGTCACAATTTGGAGAAGATTTAGTTGTCAAAAGGCTAAACGCTTCAGTGAGATTGAAAAATGCATGTATAATTAATTAACGAGGTAAGAAAGTTTGAATGTTATGAAGTTAGAGTTATACACTAGTGTTTTGATCTGACCTATCAATAATCATACTGAGAAATGATTTAGTGAGAAAGGTCATTAGTATTGAGAATGTTCAGTAATTTTGTTGTTGGATAAACTACTTGCATAAATACATAAGAATCTATCGGTACAATAAAGAATGGAAAAATTATGATTGGCCAGATACCAACATTATCATCGTATGTGAGAAAGAAGATAACAAAGAAGAGGTATAGTGCACATGGTGTCACAAATCTTCAAGCAGGTATCACAGTTGACTTTTGAGATATAATTGCTTGACACATGAGTTGTACCTGCTTACTCACATTTATTTACACTGTAGTACATAGGAAACAAGAAAACAAGTAATGCACTATGAAATAAGAAAAAAGAATAAAATAACTCCTTCCTTTAGGGATCTTACATTATGATTAAGGGTAAAATTGACAATCAGAAAAATGAAATTAAGTAAAAACAGAGTGCAATGCAGACATATAAAAGGATTTCTTAGACCTACTACCTTTATGAATATATGACAATTCAGATGTTTGATTATTCTAAATTATTTTGGAAGATTTTGAGATTCCATACAAACCTAATTTCCCAGTTTCTTAGGAAAAGTAGACTACAACTGTCCTAACTGGAAGAAAACACCAGATGTGAGGCATACCTAGCACAAATTCCCACATAATATATTTTAGAATATGACAGCATTGAGTCTATGTCTTTGTTTTTGAGGCAATTTTTCCTTTTATACATTTCAACTTGAGTAACTTGAGTAAGACCTGGATATAAGTAAAAAGGGATATGATTAGGAAGTGAACAATAAACGTTTTAATGACTATTAGGAAAAGAGAATCCAGACTGGAAAAGGAAGAAAAAAATAATAGGCAAATGATTGTTGAAGGAATAATGGCTAAAACATTTCATTGTTGTTAGAAATGGATTTTAAGGAAGTTGCAAATAAAAACTCATGAAACCAAAATAATTCAGCAAGACAATTTACTTCTGCACAGAAGAGCTAAGTGAGTACACTGGGCAAGAAGTCTGCTCAGCCTTTTATTACCTAACTCAAAGGCCATTATGTCATTCCCCATTGGCTGGAGTATGGCTTTTACAACCTAATCTGATTGGTTGGTTTTCACTGGGCAGACTTCACAAAAGGAGAAACATGAAACCAGTACATCCAGGAGTGGAACATATAGACATGTGTAAAAAAGTTACAAAATGGATAGCTAAGCAATGGAAGCCTGTCAGCTTCTATGTGATATAATAACTTTGATAGGAAAAATTGCTTTCCTTTCTTACAATTTCCCCCTCTTCTATTATACACTTCTTTTCTTTGATTTTTGTTAACATGAGCTGACTTTCATGATCTGGGTTTGCAAGCAGAAAAAATGTTATCATGGTACAGGGGCAAAGGCTGTTTAGTAATAGCTATCTGTATAAGTCTCTGGACTAATCCTCATATGCAAGGGTTTATAAAGCAACTGACCAAAATCATCATTCCAATAACCATGATAAGAGTGTTAAAACAGATGTCATTATTCCCTTCCATTTATCAAACCATTGTTCCATTAGATTAGTAAAGGGATCATCTATTCCTGAATTTTCAGCAAGTTCTTGGCTAGTAGCTTCTAATTGTTTAGCTATTCCTTCTACACAATCTTCAGTATAGTTGAAAAATCTCCACTGATGATAATAGAAATAATTAATCCACTCTACATTTTAAAAATCAAACAACATAGCATACAATTTAGCATATTGCCTGCTAATACCCTGTCCATTAGTACTAATAATTTGCTTATTATAAGGGTTATCTATAACTATCTGTCTTTGTTTTTACATATTTGGCAGAATCATCTGTAAATCAAGCATCTTGTTTCTCCTTTAGGTGTCTGGTGGTCTTGGACCGGCAAAACCTCAAGAGGGACAGGCATTTTATAAAGACTTAGAAGTTTTGGACATCAGTGCAATATTATTTCTTTCATAAGCCTAAAAGCAGAAGTATCATTATAAATTATAATGTAGAATATAAGGGAAAGCCAAAGTCAGAAGATTTCTAATTAAATTATGTGGGTGGTCTTTTAAATGATTTTATGAGTATGGCACTTTTTACCTCAGAATAGCCTACTTGTTTTTAGTTATACTTCCCTGCTGGGTATTCAAGACCAAGTAAGTAGCCCTATGTTGGGAAACAAATTTTTATAAAATTATTTTGCTGTTTAGGTCAATCAAGGCTCCTTACAGTTACTCATAGGGACTTTATGAGGATATCCTCTACCAGTTGTGCCATCTGCCAGGATGGGTCATGGTCTTGCTGACCACATGGCTTCCCTTGAAGCAATGGGGAGGTTTCCCTCTTCAATAGCCATCAATTTTTCAGAATATGTACTGGTGTACTGGTGGCTCTTAGTCTCTGAGGTCTTCACAATCCCCCTGATCAAGGATGTGGGTGTGGAGTGACTTATCAGAATTGCAGAGCCCTTAGGAGCCCCATCATCCCTGGGTCCTAGTTGGCCTTGGATGGTGAGGGCCAAAATATTAGCTATTCTCTCCCAAGCTCTTTTATTTATTGATTGCTCTCCAAGTCTCAGTTGTTGAACCTTCAGAAGATAAGTTTCACCAATCCTTGTTAATGAATAGGGGTCAGCTGTACAGCCTATCTGTCTTGCTGGTGATGGTTATCATCTCAAAACACCATTTAGGTTATTTTGCTAGAAGTTGTACATCTGTAATGTTAACAGACCACAATTACAAAGATATACAAGGAAAATAGAAAACAAATCTATTAGGGACAAAACAAATCCAGTTTTTATCATAGTTCTGATAATATTTGGTGATATAAACAAATTCCCATTTAAATATGACTTGTATATATATATATATATATATATATATATATACACACACATACATACATATATTATTAATACCCAATTTTTAACCAGAGTGGCATGCCAAGTGTTTGAGCACCTCTAATTGCCTTTGCTTAAGGATGGTCATAATACAATTTGGAAACACACAAATATAAACCTAAAAGAAGTCTATCACAATTAACAATTTTTTGTTTAGAGCATACCAGCTTGGTAAACTGTCTTCTTAAGCTTTGTATTTTAGGAGATATTTAGGAAACACAAATATACTTAACACACAAAGAAGTCAATAATAGTTAACATCATAGTTCCACATATATTAACTTAACCTTTACTACTGGAGTAAAATTTGGAATTTACTGCTTAGTAAGATAAGTATAATTACAGCTTTATGTAGGTTAACAGCACTGACAAAATCAAAGAATAGCTCTATTTACAAGTTTAGAGAACATTATTAATGATCAGAATAGACTTATAATCTGTGGACAATTGAATCTCTCTTATATAATCATAAAACATTCTGTTAAAGCAAACAGATATAAATCAGGTCTTAAATGAGGAATTTTTGAATGGTACTAAGCATATAGATGGCAGAACTTTTAATAACTTCATTAACCATTTTATATGATTAATGTTCAGACACAATGCACATTGTATAAAGATATCACTTATTGATTACCTTATATGTATATAAACCCCATCATTTAACTTCATAAGCTTTTAAGAAAAATCTCGATAAACCCCAGAAACAAAGTATAGTCAGCACTGAGATGTATATACATCTGTAGTCACAAATACATAGGGTGTCAAATATACTATAGTAACCCAAAGTAATAGTTGTTCATTTATCTTGAGTTATAAAGTGGTCATTTAACAGGTTGTAAAATACAGATATTCCAAACCTGACTCTGCTAAAATGCAGTGACCAAAGGTCGAACCAAGAGATTATCTTGATAAAGATGCAAAATCTTTGCTTAAGCTAGTTCTTAGTAAATTGTTACCTAGAGAAAAAAATCCCTATTGTTTAAAGAAAACACGAGAAATTGCTTTAATAAAATGCAAATTTTTTTCTTTTCCAGGTTAGTTTTTATAAAATTTTACCAAGAACAGGTTTTAAGAAAACCTAAACGTAGAATCAAAGCATTAAATGTGACTCTTAAAAACCTCTTTAACTAATTCCTCTTAATTATAACCAACTTTATTACACATACAAAATTTCTTTTATACGTCTTATCTTTTACAAATAATTTGCAACTGCCTTAAACCCTCTGCAACTTGCTTAACTTTCTGAGTTTTCTTCTCATCTTTCTTTTCCCCTATGGGATTTTTTTTTTTTTTTTGCGGTACTGGGGATTGAACCCAGGGGCATTCTACCTCCAAGTTACACTCCCAACCCTAGTTTTTATTCTTTATTTTGAAACAGGGTCTCCTTAAGTTGTAGAGGGCCTCACTAACTCGCTGAGGCTGGCCACGAACCTGCGATCCTCCTGTCTCAGCCTCCCAAGTACTGGGATTATAAGCATGTGCCACCATGCCTGGCTTTAATTCAGTCACTTAGAACACAAATATTGCCATACAAAATCCTTTTCCACCTAAAAGTATTTTTCTTTATCTTTCAACTTTTTTTTTCCGCCCCTTGGCCTGCTTTTATCCTGTGGTTGAGCCCATGGAACATGGTAGACTCATCACACTCGTGGGATTGCCCAAAACCAACAGGCATTGCAGCTGGGGTCACTTATGGTGTCCAGCACCTCCTTAGTCTCCACTTTGTCCTCCACATTCTGGTAGCCCATGAAGATAGTGACTAGGGGCTCCTGGACAGGCTGGATGCTTCGTGGGCCTGATGTGGCCTCCTTGGGATGAGCCTGACACTGGTGTTCTCCCACTGGGAGGGTGTGGTCCAAACAGCATCCTCCGTAGCTCCTTGGGTCTTTACACCCAGGCCATGGACCCTGCCTCACGCAGAGTGACCTCGCCTGTTTTGTGGATGAGTTCTTCCACCTTGGAGGAGCTCAGCAGGTGGATCCCATTCTCAGTGGTACTGTCCTCAGAATGATCCACTGCCTTCATCATTGGACCTCCCTTGAGCAATTTTACTTTCTTTAACATCATCATCTCTCCAGGTCCCAGTTTTACACATGCCTTTCTGGCCAAAGTACAAATTTATAAAGTCTCTATGGTTTACTTTTTATTCCCAAAATTCAGTGTACAATTTGCTCAGCACTGACATTAATATCCATAGTGCAGTTTGACTGCTTTGCTGTTTTGAGATTTTTTTTCTGCTCATTTAATCAGACCATCCTTATAAACCAATACAATCTTAATTGGCTAGCCTGGCAGAAATAATTTTTTTTTTTTTTTTGCGGTACTGGGGATTGAACCCAGGGGCGTTCTACCTCTGCGCTACGCCCCCGGCGCTATTTTTTTTATAATTTATTTTGAAACTGGGTCTCACGAAGTTGCAGAGGGCCTCATTAGGTAGAGAGAGAGAGAGACAGGGAGAGAGAGAGAGAGAGAGAGCGAGCTAAGGCTGGCCGCGAACCCGAATCCTCCGGTTTCTTCCTCCCAAAGTACTAGGATTACAAGCGTGCGCCACCACGCCCGGCAACAGAAATAATTTTTAATAACATCTTTTACTCTTAATTTACCAAACTTAGAAGAACTTATTCGTTAAAGATTTAACATGTGCCGGGCGTGGTGGCACACGCTTGTAATCCCAGTACTCTGGGAGGCGGAGACCAGAGGATTTGGGTTCGCGGCCAGCCTCAGCTCGTGCACGTGCACGCGCGCGTGCGCGCTGTCTCTCTCTCTCTCTCTCCCTGTCTTTCTCTCTCTCTTTCTCTCTCCCTGTCTCTCTCTCTCTACCTAGTGAGGCCCTCTGCAACTTCGTGAGACCCGGTTTCAAAATAAAGTATAAAAAAAATAGGGCCTGGGGCGTAGCGCGGAGGTAGAACACCCCTGCGTTCAATCCCCGGTACCGCAAAAAAAAAAAAGAAAGAAAAGATTTAACATGTCAAATCTAAAAATGTGATCTCATGGAAGTTGAGAATACAATGGTGGTTACCAGAGCCCGGGGAGAATAGAGGTGAGGGAGGGATTAGGAGAGGTCAATCAATGGGTACTAAGTTATCGTTAGATAGGAGTAAGAGTTCTTTTATGCTATTTTATGGTAAGGCATCTACAGATAACGTATTGTATATTTTAAAAAGCAAGTGATATTACTATAAGTGTACATACATTTATAGTTCAAACAATTATTTATTTGTGAATAATAATTTAATTTCTTGTATCCTTTATTATATTTCAATACTATACTTCCAACCATATGGTAGTTACTCATTTTCTTGATTCAATCATATAGTTCTCATTTAAAAATAAAATTGAATCATGGTTTACTGTATGCATAATTCAGCATAATTATGAATCATTTTTATTTCCTAACATACTTCTAAAGTGATAATATACATATGGGAAAAAAGTCATCAGTTCTGTGATGATTGTTAGCTATAGTCAAGAAAAGAGGCAGAACCTAAACCAAGACTTCTATCTCCCACCCAACAGATAATTACCTCTTTTGCATAATATTTTTATTATATAGACATAACACATTTGCTTACTTTTAATAGTTATTTCATTATTAAGAGGAAGTAGCTGTAACTACAGAAAACAAATTGGATCCACAAACCAACAAATAATAAATATTACTGGCTTTCTGAAGAGGCAACCATGCAAAAAAATCATTTTGAAATATTACAAAATAGATGTTGATAGTGACATTCTAGGTGGCTCTATAACACTTGCCATATGCCTTCCAAGTATACAATGAGGCAATTCCTCTTTTGTTGGCATTAAATTATTTTGTGCATCTTAATATCAATGCATTCTTAAATATATATCCACATAAATATGTACATGTGTATAAAGATCTGTGTGTGGTCGTACATATGCCATTTCTTACAACTCGGTTAAATTCTTTGCATTCTCATTTTCTCCCCTCATATATGTACATATACTCTCTCTATATAATATATAAAATATACACACTTACCTTATTATTAACTGTCTAACAGAAATAACAAGCCTTGACTTATAGGTCTATTTTTATTATGTCTAACTTCCATTATTATAGTTGGTAGTTTGCATATCATGCTATGGATGGAAAGCTTGTGCTCCCCCCACTCCCAAATTCATATGTTGAAATCTAATCCCCAATGACATGGCATTGGGAACTGGAATTTGGGAGGTAATAAGGCCATGAGGGTGGAGTCCTCATGAACAAGATTAGTACTTGTTCCTCAGTCCTCCTTAAGAGAGGAGACAGGAGAGTTTGCTTCTTCTCTCTCCTCTCTTTGTTATGTAAGGACACAATGAGAAGCCGGTCGTCTCCCAACCAGAAGGTGGACCTCAGAGGACAATGAATCTGCAGGAACCTTGATCTACTTCTCATCCTCCAGAAACATGAGAGGTAAGTATTTGTTGTTTAAGTCAGCCAGTCTTTAGGATATTTGTCATAGCAGACTGAACTGAGAATAAAACATATGAAGACAGACTTCTGTGCGTGTGAGAGAGATAGTATCCATACATGAGTTCATATTGAAAATAGAAATTTGAAGACAAATTGAGTTATAGATAACACTTGAGAAGAGCTGCTCATCTCACAGGGTACCCATTTGAACCTAAACTTCCACCTAAAACAAAACCCTATCAGGTGTAGCTGAACACTATTCTCTTGGTAGTTGGTCTTATTGCTGCTGGTTTGGTGACTCTCTGTTTACAAACAGAGGCCCAGATCACCAGGAAAACCAATGTTTCAATGAAACATGAAAAATGCTGAGGTCTACATCAATCCCATCCTTTGATACTCAGTCCTGTATCCCAGACAACATCATTCCAGCCCCAAATTTTATCCCTGGAGATGACATCTCAGATGACATTGCCCCAACCCAAGACGTCAGCACTGGAGAAGACTGACGCCCCTGGGCTGACTGCATACCTAAGGCAAACAGTGGACCTGGGCATTGCTTTGCTTTTCATCCTGAACTCTCTACCTGCTTAGTCCATGGTCCTTGTATGCTATTTGCTCCCTGCTATCCTGCCCTTCCATCACTACAGGGGACTCTGATGCAATTTACTAAAATTAAGATTACTGATTTCTCCAGGAGACACAGCCTCATATAAGGCAAACTTTTGACCCCCTAGGGTGAGGACCATCCTCTGGGTTCCACCACTATCTTTTATCTTGTGTGTCACTCTTTCCCTTTACCAGCCATAGATTTCCACCATTCACAGTACATCTGCCTTACATTTGAAACATGATGCTGAGGCACCAGAGGATAGTGCATTCTTATAATTTTATGTTGCTTTGATAATTATTTTATTTTATTTTAATTAATTTATTTTTTGTGGTGCTGGGGATTGAATCAAGGGGCATTCTACCTCTGAGCTACACCCCCAGTCCTATTTTATTTTTTATTTAGAAACAGGGTCTTACTAAGATGCTGAGAGCCTCATTAAGTTACTGAGGCTGGCTTCGAACCTGTAGTTCTCCTTCCAAGTACTGGGATTACAGGAGTGTATCACCACAGCTGATAGCTATTTTAGATATGATGTTAACTTTATCATGTGGCAAGCATGGCTCAGGCACCCTTGGCACAGTTTCCATTCCCCATCCCGCAGTTTCTCAGCAAGATCCACCCAGACATCTGCCTTACACAACTCCCACCCAGTGATCACCTTCCTATCAGTCTACTTTACTAGCCTCACTGTCCCCTACAGACACATGGACCACACAGATATGTCATGTTACTATCTCCTAGTCACAGCACAACATCCTGGAACTTCTGCTAGTTCACTTTAAACTCACCAATTAAAATTCTCCACTTCAAAGCTGTTTGGATAAAGCTCTGGACCCAAGAAGGGTGCTGGTCCACAGGACCCTCTTTCTCTCCATGCACTCCCTTATCTGTGTGGCCTCTGATTGTGCTATGTACACTCCTTGACTTGTAAATGACAAAATCTTTGTGTCCATCTTGTGTTTTTGTGTCTCTCCTAATCATTGAAGGGGTGTTCATCAACTTAAAGATCTCACATTAGAACAGTCTGAATGCAAAATCAGTATCTACTATCCAATTGCATTTTAAAAGCTCCAGCAACAAAACTTTTAAATGCAATAAAACAAATGCTTTTCACAAGACATTAAAATTCTGAAGTACCTAGAATAAATCTTAACTGAAAACAGGAAAGGACTTTGGGGAGAAAAACCATAATCTGCTTGACAATTTTTAGAAATCCAAATAAATAGAGAGATTTACTCTGAATCTTCACTGTAACATTTAGTACTGTAAACATATCAATACACTTAGAAAGTGGAAAATTTGAAGATCTTTGAACATATGAATATTCAAATGCAATTCTAATTCAATTCAGAGCAGATTTGTTTTCCTGTTCCTTGACAAAGCAATTCTAAATGTATTTGGGAATACAAAGATCTATTAAAAGGCAAGGGACTCTCAAAACTCAGAGAAGAAATTTCCCCAAGAGGTATCAAGAGTTATTACAAAGCTAAAGTAATTAAGACGGTGCGCAACGGGGACAGCGTTAAAGAAACTAACAGCACACATTAGACAGATGTTTACACATAAACCTTTCAATATGCAGTAGTATATGGCTATGACATGGTTACTAAATTTAATGATGGAAAAGGCTTTTAAATAAAAGATGCTAGGACATTTAGCCATCCATATTTTTTTAAATGAAGGAAGGAAAGTAGGAAGGAAGAAGGAAGGAAAGAAGGAAAAAAGGAAGGAGACAGAAATTGAATTACCCTTATATGATCATAAGTTCTGCCAAGGCAGAGAGATTTATTTCCTTGTTAACCATTATAACCCAGCACCTAGAACACTGTCCAAATTAGTGTTTTAGGAATAGTTCATTGAATAAATAAATGGTTTTCACAGTGGTGGTAATAAGCTGTTATATCTATTTTACAAGTAGGTAAGCTGACATGCAAAATGGGTTGTAAATATTCAGCTAGAAAACAATCGAGCTCAAGATAGAACCATAAACCTTTTCCTGCTCTGTCATATTCTGGTTGTATGTGTGCGCTATTGTTGTTGCTTTCTAATTGCGATAAATACTCATCAGGGGCATTTTCAAGCATTTTTAGGATGTAAAATATGTTGAGTGTATAGAGAGTGTGACATGATATATTTTAGAACATCTGGGCAGATTTCGTAAGCATTGTGACAGGTACCCTATGTTCTTCATTCTCCTGACACTGTTCCAAAAGTCACCAAATTCCTTCAGTCAAGGCCTTGACATCAAAGTCTTGTTAACCCTGGCACAGTGGCTCACACCTGTATTCCCAGTACTTGGGAGGCTGAAACAGGAGGATTGCAAGTTCTAGGCCAGCTTTGGCAATTTAGAGATATCCTGTTTCAAAACAAAAAATAAAAAGGGCTGGGGCTGTAGTTCAGAGGTGACACACCCCTGGGTTTAATCCCTAGTACCAAAAAAAAAAAGGCTCTTGTTAAAATACACATATAAATTCTTTTCTGACCCTGTGTTACATCATATGTAAAATGAAGAATTTAACTTAAATGATCTTAACATTCCTTTTCTGCTCACCCCAAGAACTCCACTGTATTAGTACTGCTTCAGGACTTATCAGTCAGCACTGTATCAAAACCCCTCCCCTCCATTTGGCATACTTTGAAAATTTTCTTGTTACTCTGACACATTAGTTTGGCTTCTCCTCCATTTAAAACCACTGACAAGGAAGGAATTAAATATCATCTGATTCAACTGTGTATCAAGAAGCAGGAAGCTGAGAACATGGCATATAGGAGAGGTAAAGCTGTATGAGCTGAAGACGGAGACCCAGAAGGTAGACTAACTTAATTGGGTCATTATTTCACAAAATACAGGCATATTGAACCTTCACATTATACTCCTTAAGATCATATAATTCTGCTTGTAAATTATACCTCAATAAAATTTTTTAAAAAATTAGAAAATGAAAATGAAAGTCAATACACATGCTTTTTCTCCCCACGCATATGTATATATGTATATTCACACACACACACACACACACACACACACACACACACACACACAGCATCTCTATGTCTGTCTTTCTATCCTCATCTATCTTTCTGTCCTCTACCTATGTATAAGAGAGGGCCAAATGAGAAGCTGCTTACAGCCTGGGGTTAGGGATTGGAGAACAGTGATGGTAGTACATTGTCACCTAGGGATAGGGAAGGAGGAGTAAAAGCTGTGAGGATCGAGGAGCCCTCAGTGTAAGATGGAGAGAATAGTGCTACTTATGATTTATTTTCATTATTTAGTTCAGGCCCTTCATTTCTCTACCACTCCTCCATTTTCTGTATAATTTTGTTTCCTTCTTGTCGTGTTAATAATTGAGGAAAACTCTGCCCCTTTAATGAATACACACATCTCTAGTCCTGTTCTTCTGTTTACTATAGTCGCTGCTTCTGTGCTGAGTAAAATAGAAAACTACTGGGTTTCCTGGTAACTTCTTGTATTATTGATAAAATCCTCCTGGGTTTCAAAGATAGGTTTCCAATGAAGGTTTATTAGTATTTGTAATCATGATTGGGAATATAATCTGTTAAAATGTAATTAAACTATTTTGAATTATCACTACAGAAATGCATGTATTGTAAACATGAGCAATTATAGACACATGCGAAACTCCTCTTCAGAGAGATGTTTTCAAGGCATTCTCCTTCACTAGTTTTACATCGACCTTCCTGTTTCATAGACCCTTGTATGCACTAGTTCTTACACTTCTCTGGAGCTCATTTCCAGGCTCAGCCTTACTGCAGAATCTGGGATTGACTTTATCTTTTGTGGAGGGGAAGTTGAAAACCCTAGTGGAAAGGCAAGTAATTTCGAGTTAAAGCACCCTTGTCTCTAGCAAAACTATTTAAAAGCAATGATCGCTTTGGTTCTTTTATCTGGGACTCCATCTAGTATCCTATTTCTAGCATTGGGGACCTGTTTTAACAACTAGAAGTATTAGGAAGATTAAATGTGTTGTGTTACTTGCTTCACACCACTATTTATGTAGCTAGTGAGCACTCAAGAATATTAGCTTATACTACAGCATAAGGAGTAATGACACTGCATTCTTTTAGGCTTAATGATTTGCTATCCTTGGTGTTAAGAATAATTTTCTAAAGGTCAGCTACAGCTTGCTTTTTGACCTAAAGTCAGTTATGTGAGCATAACTCTTTTTTTCACAGTTTTAAGAGATTACAGTATATCTAGGTAGATACACACACAAATATATATTTATGTATACAGTAACGTGAATTTAAAAAAATTCAAAAAGCAATCAATTTATACTTACCAATTATTTAGGCTTATAAGAACAGTGAAAATGAATAATAAAAAAGGAGTCGTTTCTGGATACCCTCTTTAAGTTAGACTGTTGTTTGAGCAACCCTACACACTTAGCTTATTTCATGACTGTTTCTTGGTTGTTTCATGACATTGAGCACCTTACATTCAAGATGCTCTCATGGTGCCCTTTCTACTTTCCCAACATTAGTAATCCCTGAAATGAAAGGGAGGGGAGATTGTTTGCCATTTAATACTGTTTGCTCTGGTGAATGAATATCTATGTGAAGTCAGGTAGGGCTGGATGCCCAAAATATGTGGGTGAAACATTATAGAGGCTTTATTTTGTAGTACTGGGGATTGAACCTAGGGGTTTTCTACCTCTGAACTACACTCCCAGCCCTAAATTATTTTGAAATAGAGTCTCACTAAGTTACCAGGTGCTGGCCTTGAACCTGTGATCCTTCTGTCTCAGCCTCCTACCACTATGCTGGGCTTATGAAGGCTTTCAGATCAACAGATTAAAGGCTAGAAGGACAAGAACAATATATATGTCTACTTTAGATTAACTGTGTCCTAGTTCTTGATCTTCTGAGCATGGAAAGAAATTTGATATAGGCAAATTTCTAGGATATATGAATCTTGTGTTCAATAATTTCTCCATATTCAATACCTCCATGGTATCCACTAATTTACAGAGGGTTTTAGGACTATAGGGAGTCTTGAAAGTATTTGTGTTACTCAGCTTTCAGTTGCCATAACAAATACCTGAGACAATCAACTTATAAAGAGAAAAGGATTATTTTGGCTCACAGTTGTAGAGGTTTCAGTGCACGATTGGTTGTTCCTTTTGCTCTACATCATAGTAGAGCAAAACCACTTACCATGCCTAGACGGAATAAGGAGAGAGTAAGAGATTGGGGTCCTATAAGCTTTTTCAAGGGCATGCCTTCAGTGACCTAAAGACTTCCTACTAGGCCCCACCTCTTGAGGTTTCTACCACTTCCCAGTAACTCTATGCTGGAGACCAAGCCACATGGACCTTTGAGGGATATTTAAGGTCCAAACAACAGCAGTATTTAATCCAATTGGCACATGTCCTATGTGAAGCAATTTCTTAATGCTCATATCATTCAGAAATTTCTTCTAAATCCACACTCCTCTTGATCTCCTTCATGAAGCACTCCTAATTCTATTGAACTATGACAATGATGGTCTAAGTAGTATCTCACAATAGTCTGTCCCAAATCTTGTCACTCAAATCTCCTCACAGAGGATTCCTTCTTTGTCTCACCTTATCACGTTACAGAAGCTATGGTTCTTAATCCCTTGCCCTGAATCAAAAAAGATAGTTTTGTACTTAGCTTGGATTAGCTTGTGAAGTTTTACTGATTTTATAAAGCCCTTGAGATCGGTAAGCAGGCACTGCCTCAGGTGAGTTCTCTGTGGGGGACATCAATAAGGCTATGTAGGTCTTGGAACAGGCCTGCCATAGAACAGCCCCTTCCTAACTCAAATCCTTCCCACCACTGTGACAGGCTCTGTTACATTCCCAGTAGTGGAGCATTATTCAGAGAAGTCATTCTGGAAATTGTGTGATTCTGAGCTCTGATTTTATTCTTGGTCCCATCTATGGACTCCAAGAACTGTTCTTCTGTAGTCATGATCCCTTATCTGACTCCAGGTATTCCTGAACATTGGACACCAGACCTGCAATTCAGAATCACAGAAGGTTTTTCTCATAGATAGAAATGAAAAGCCTAATCATCATAAGATCTGAATAGAGTTAGAATATAGAAAACTGATATTCACAAAATTCATTTATCCCAATTAGTCTTGGGTTGAGTTTTGGAATATGATTTCTTTATGTTCATATAACTGAACTTATAAACTTATATAAGTCAGAATCCTCTTTAGTTGATATTCAAGGTTAGTTTTAACTTTTTAAAAAACTAGAATACTTTGTGAATTTGTTTTGTGATTTAAAATCCTAAAGTAATGTCCCTCATTAAAGTTGATATTAAAAAACCAAATAAAAAAATGTGCCTGATCCTGATACTTCTCAAAAAATATACTACTTATTTTTGCAGTACTAGGAATTGAACCCAGAGGCATTCTACCTCTGAGGTATATCCCCAGGCCTATTTTTTTATTCTTTATTTTGAAACAGGGTCTCACTAAGTTGCGGAGGGCCTCACTAACTAGCTGAGGCTGGCTGTGAACCTGCAATCCTTCTGTCTTAGCCTTCCAAGTACTAGGATTACAAGCTTGCGCCACCATGCCTGGCTTATACTACTTTTTAAGCTTGCATTCATTTGAGTAAAATCTATTTGTTTAAACTTTCTTTTTCTTTCTCCTTAAATGAAAAATACAGCTCTTGGTATAATCTCTGATAAATAGTAGATGCTGAATGCTAGTTCAATGGGTTCTGCATTGTGTAGAGTTTGTCTTCTGAGACAATAGGGGAAGGAATTTATGTGATAATAGCATTTTAGCAGTCCTTTATAGAGTTTCAGAGACATGATCTATTTTAATTTCCAGAGTATCATACAAAGTGGTATTATTATTAAATGTGCTTACAAAATTAGAAAACTGAAATTCTAGCTGGCTTAAAAGCAAAGAACCAAAACATGAATCTTTTTGCCTGGTTCTCAGTAATAAAATTTATCATTTATTAAGAACTTATTATATTCCAAGCATTATATCAGTGCTTCAAGTCTTGTCTTGCTAAAACTATATAATAATTTTATAAAGAATTAGGAATTTATATAAGTAAATGCTATATCTTATGTGAAATATTGCAGTTCTAATACAGTCCTATCCAGAATCTATAGCATTCATAATCCTTCTGATGTCCTCATAATAGTGGAGATAAGGCCAGTTTGAAAGCTTGTCTTAAATTTATTTATTGTGGTGCACCAGTTAGGAAGACTTTTTTTTAGAAGCATAAGAGTAATGTGGTACCATTTTGGGAAATATATATTCATGATGCTACTCCTTAATTTCTGGATACATAACCACAGAGAAAATTACAAATATTCACTCCATTCTTAAAAACTTTGTCCTTGACTCATCCTGTACTTTCATATACAACGTCATAAAAGTTTAGTTTTTCTCCTTAACTTCTTCAAGCGGTCATTACCTCCTTGGAAATGCTAATGCCTTTTCAGAAATGATTCCCCCAATTTTTATCTCTTTCTAACTAGTATCCTTCTTGCTCATATATTTAGTATTCTGCTTCCAGATTAATTTACTGAAAGCACTATTCCTATGGTATTATTTTCTGCTTAAAAATAATTATCTCCCAAATGACTTCTATTTGGTCATGAAATAAAAGTCATGTTTGTCATCCTAGTAATTAAACATTAGTTCAGTGTGCTTTCATAATTCTTATTACCTCTTATTCTCATGCTTTTGCCTTGTCTTTTCTCAAATACTTCAAGGTCACTTCCCACTTGTGTTTAGTGGCTTATACCATCTTTGTACCTGGAAGGTATTAACTTATCAATCACAGCTTTACCTATTCTCCAAGACAGATCCAATACAATACTACTTGATAGTTCACTGAACTTGGCATTGTTTTAGAATAATAAGATATTGGGTAGAATTATAGTTCCTTTGGATGGCAGGATATAATACAAAGACACTCTGAGAAAAATCAGGACTCAACCTCAAGTAACTACAAGTAACAAGGAGCTTGAAGTAACTTCAAGTTCTAAATGAGAGAAAGTTATTTTGCAGGGACACACACATGTGGTTGCACCCAGGGACAGCCTAATAGCAAGCGGTAGGTGGCTTTAATCTGGCAAGTCAGATGGAATTAGCTAGGATTTTCGGGCCTCCTGTAAGAAGGCTAAATTGCATAATTTTGTGGGCTCTGGGTTAGAGTATAGGGATGTCCCTAATTGTCTCTGCCTTTCCCTGGGGTTATTAGAGAGGGTATACAAAAGTCCCTGCATGAGAAAATCTGATAAGGGAAATGGTTAGAGTGTGAACTTAATTAGCTGCTCAAGAAAAGGAATGAGTTCAAATAGTGCTATGTACATATACGAAATTTGGTACACCAACCTCAATGACATGTACGGGAGGGAGAAGGAGAGGAGTGGGATTCTGGGATCTGGAGGGAAACACCAAGTGCTGTGTGCATGTATGTTTCTATCACCCTGAACCTCATTATGATGTATAATTAAAATGCACCAATAAACATATATATTTAAAGAGAGAAAGAGAAAGAGAGAGAGAGAGAGAGAGAGAGAGAATGAATATGCCTCTAGTCAAGGCCTCAAAAGTGGATCAAATAGCATTAAAACAGCAACAGCAAACAGAGTAAAAACAAAACTCAAATCCTATATTACAGTTAATCTCTGTGTCTAGTAATAGATTGATAGTGCTGCTTGAGTTCCAAAGGAATGTTATGTAATGTCTCTCTTTTTTTTTTTTTTTCGGTACTGGGGACTGAACCCAGTCTACCTCTGAGCTACATCCCCGGCCCTATTTTTAATACTTTATTTTGAAACCGGATCTCACGAAGTTGCAGAGGCCTCACTAAGTAGCTGAGGCTGGCCGCCAATCTGGATCCTCCGGTCTCCGCCTCCCAAGTACTGGGATTACAAGCATGCACCACCACGCCCAGCTAATGTCTTGATTTTATGAACTCTTGTTAGGTGGCATATTCTCCTGTCATCCTTCATCTGGAAACATCTATCTGAAACACTGGAAGTCTCTTTCCCCCTGCGCTGTCTGTTGGTACTGGCTCTATCACTCTGATGTAGTTAATACCATCCAAACTGCAAGCTAGACTCCTCCTAGGAGAAGCCTTTGGATGGCAGGAAAATTATAAGGATTCTTTTCCAGTTCCTCAGCATTAGAGAAGTCTCACTTCTTTTCCAGGGTCACCATGATGGTTCTCTTTTCTATTTTTCTTTCTTGCCCAAGATCATTTTTCTGGCTCATGAAATCCTCTTGGGGTCTCCATGTTCCTCAGCTTGTCAAAGACTGTTTTTAGTACACTCTTAAATGAGGATCTTATGCAAAAGGAGAGAAGGAAGAAGGACGTATAGAAGCCTGGGAAGGAAAAAGGAGTTTTTGCCCAATATTTGTTGAGGTTTCTGGACAATGTAGGAAGTTTTATTACATGTTCTCTCTGGCTGAATTTTGCACCGATTAAAGTTCCAGTGTGCAAAGTTACTAGGATTATTACCAAAATGATAATTCTAAGAGTAAACAATTTGATTCTGAGTCTTCCAAACATTTAAAATTTACTTTTGATATGAAGTAAGATTTCATTTTTAAATTTAATTTTATTTGATAATATGAGGATATGTTAATATGTGCCAAATCATTTTTGGTTTATTATAGACTAGAATACTTTGTGAGGAAAAATTTCCAGCAGACTTAATAACACCTTTTAAATTAGTTATTTTGGAATATAAAAGCCAAATCTTGCTCAGTTTTTTAGTTCTCTGGAGCCAGTATTTTCATTCTATTTTTTCCTTCACTTAACCTTCAGACTTCCAAAGACTACCAGGTAATCCTTTGTGGATTTCAACTCAGAATTTCCCCACCAACATCCAAAAGGAGTTTTCAAAATGATTTGTCCTACTTGTTATCAAATTCAGAATGAGTTGGAATGGTATAAATCCTTCTCTGTCTTTGACTCAGTCTTATTATTTAATAATATAAGAAGTCAAGCTTATGACCCACTACACAGTGGGTAAAAATTAAGAGAAGGATGCATGGAAAATGAAGAAAGATAGAAACTCAGCTAAATTCTAGCAAACAGATTCATTTTCCATTCCCTCCACACCAGCTGTTCCCCAGCAGTTAAGGAAGGGCACCAGACTTGCAAACTGGTCTCAATCCACATCTTCCACCAGTGAAAAGTTGTATGCTCAACCAGTGTGCTAGCTGGGCTTGTTTTCAGATAATTTCATATGAGTTGTATCAGTTATTATAAGTATAAACATTACTAAAAATAGAACATAAAGATTAGTGTAATTAAAAGAAACCTGTTGTTTCCTTGAAAACTCTGTTAAGCATGGGAAAAACTCAACAAATATGAATCGGTTAAAATAAAATTAATGTGATGAAAATTACTACCATATTAGGTAGAGAAAAACAATTGGAAAAGACAGGGGAAAATTGTAAACATCTAGAAGAATTCTGCACTCAGACTGTTTAACAAATGACTAAGTTTTTACTTCATTTTGAAGACACCAAAAATGGCAATCACAGAAATGCATGACAAGTGTGGCTTCTGAAAGACAATGATGGGGAAATCTGTCCAGGGGACTTAGGGGCAAAAAGCTTCAACTGAATGAGCAAGTGGCTATATATTTATATTTTTACATAAAAATAAAATATGCATTGTGACATATGTATTCATACATGTGTATTTGTGTTTTGAACCTTAATTTTCTTTTAATAAGAAGGTGACTATTAAGCCAGGCGTGGTGGTGCACGCTTGTAATCCCAGTACTTTGGGAGGCAGAGACCGGAGGATCCAGGTTCGCGGCCAGCCTCAGCTCTCTCTCTCTCTTCCTCTCTCTCTCTCTCTCTCTCTCTCTCTCTCTACTTAATGAGGCCCTCCGCAACTTCGTGAGACCCGGTTTCAAAATAAAGTATAAAAAATAAGGCCGGGGGTGTAGCGTGGAGATAGAACGCCCCTGAGTTCAATCCCCAGTACTGCAAAAAATAAAAAAATAAAAAAAGAAGGTGACTATTATTTATTTATTTATTTAGTACTGGAGTTTGGATATTCTAGCTCTGAGCTACACCCCAGCCCTCCTTTCGTTGTTGTTGTTGTTGTTGTTGTTGTTTTGAGACAGGGTCTCACTAAGTTGCTGAGGCTGGCCTCCAACCTACAATTCTCCTGTCTTAGCCTCCCAAGTACTGGGATTACAGGAGTGTGTCACCACACCTGGCTGGAGGTGACTATTTTTGAGTACCTATACTGTGATATACAAGATCCTAAGTGGTATGTGTTAACTCATTTCATTCTCACCACACCCCTGTCACTGTCCCCTTTCATAGAAGAAGAAACAGACAGAGAGAAATTAAGTAATTGGTTCTAAATTGTATATCTCTTAAGTGGTGGATCTCTGATTCAGACATGGGCAGTCTGGCCCCAGGGTCTGTGAACTAAATCTGTATTGACAGTTGATGTTTTTCTTTATAAATATACTGATAAATCATTCTTCTTTGTGAGATAGACTAAATGAATAAATAATCGTGAGAAACTGCTCTATAGCTACTAAATTATTCCAGTGCTGCCTACCAAAAGTCACCCCTAAGGTTATCTTTTCCTACGAGCACATTCTTATTCATGTTTTGAACCTGATTTATTTTAACAGGATAATTTTTTTCTCTCAAAACTTTTCCTACCCTATTTTGACTAATATCACATTCCTGCCCTCTCTTTCCTTAACACTGGTCACTTCTCTAATGCTTATTCTAAGTGTTGAAAGGTTTGTGGCATATCTAAACACTCTTATTTCTCCATGAAACTCAATTGCATTTACAGTATAATTTCAACCAGGATCTGCAGCATGATGATCCATGTGGCGGCCAAGAGAGAAAATAGAATGAAAGCCTCTTGAAATAAAATTCACCGTCAAGTTCAGTCCAGCTGAGGAAAGCGTGGGTCTACCTTGCTGATCTCCATTATTGCACTCTCAGTCCATGTATGCAGGATGTCATGAGGCCACCAGCCGACAGACATGCCTGCCACAAATCAGAAGAAAAGATATTTTTCATCTTCTCTTTTTAAAACTCAAATTTATTCATTTAAAACTTCCAGGAGTAAACTCCGTATGTGCCACCCTATATTTAACTTCATTAAATTCAAAATACCTACTGATTAGTTCTCCTGTCTTTGTTATAGTCACCTCTAAGAAAGGGTTCTCCAAAAACTTGCAAACAGATTTTTTGGACAGAGATGAAATGTACAGGCAGTTCTCCTAATTCAAGTGAAGTGATGGGTACATTAGCAAGTACTAAATTTAGAAATATTAGTTTTAATAATACAAAATGTAGAGAGTTATTTTTCCTCATTAACTGTAGGTGTCTGTTAATGTGATACACTTAACTGGGCAACTTGAAAAGAGGAGTCACACCATTAGTGACTGAAGTGATCATGATAAACCTCTTCTGATAGATGCTTGCTGAAACATGAATGTCATATATCAGAGTATGCTTCTGTAATGAAATTATATGGATAATACCAGGCTTTTCTGCTTCCTTCTATTTACTTAACTTTTTATATTCTAAAAATAGCTACTCTATTGAACTTTTTAGTAAAAAGTGAAAATGACTAAAATTTTTGCCCTCAATATAATATGTATAATTTAATATTAGCCTTCAAACTGCTTAACCAAAGAGATAACCAATGGTGACACTCTCAAGTCTGAATATTTTAATATAATAGGATGAACCCACAACTTTAAGTTCTCAGTTATTCACTTATATGCACATTTGCTTGTGAACATGTTGATACACACACACACACACACTCACACACACACACACACACACACACACCATATACAATCATTTTTACTTTTATGTAGCAATTGTGGTCTTTTGAAATTTATTTTCAATTCACTTATTTTAAAATTAACTATGGGTATTTTGCTTCTTTCTTGTCTCTCCCAGTGAATAAAGTATGGACAGAATACATGGAACAGGTATTTGGACTCTATAAAGTAAATCATAGAGAACAGATTGGAAAAGACATGAATTTGGAATTGCATAGGACAAGTGGTGAACTTGAGATTTCTTCTCCTCTGATATCTGTCAGCCTGAGCTCAATAATTAGTGAGGCATAGACAGAGCTGAGAAGAACAAGGTGAGCACCGAGATGACACTCAACGGGAGTGTGGGACTCATCTGGTGGCCTTTGTCCCTCCTGTTCTGTTCTCTCATACCCCAGCCCCCAAGAAAGTCCAGGCTGTCGATTAGGCACTGGCAAAGCAATCCTGCAGGGACCCAAACCCTGAGAACATGAAACCTTCCTTTTTGTTGTATGAAGCTGTGGGCCTATGAGGGTTGGGTGTACCCCATCACTTTTTTCTCCTTGTCTTCCTTCCTCTTAACCCCACACACTATAACAGTTGTAGAAATCCATAATGGAGTGGGATAACTAATACCCTAGATTTTCCCCTAGAGGAAGAAAAAAGGAGCTCCAGAGAACTCAAAATTACTGGGTTAATCATGGAGAGAGAGGGAGGAAGCTCAGAAGGTGCATTCCAGCCCACTCCCGCATGATCTGATTCTATCCAGCACTTCAAAGGCCTTGAGGAGGGAATTAACAGACAACCAGCTGTTTGCCATTAGAGGGAAACAAGACCTCAGATTTTCACAACATGTTATTCAAAATATCCAAATTCAAGTCAAAATTACTTGGCATATAAAAATTTAGGAAAATTTCAACTTGCATGGAAAAAATAATAGATTCCAGAACCAAGGTGGCACAGATGTTGGATTTTACCAACAGAGACTAGAAAGCAGATACAAAAATGGTTAAGCAGGCAGTTTTGAACACTGTTGAATCCAACAGATAAATAATAAATCTCATCAAAGAAAAAAAATATTGCCAGCCGTGGTGGCACATGCCTGTAATCCCAGTACTTAAGAGGCTGAGACAGGAGGATTGCAGGTTCCCAGACAGCCTCAGCAATGTGTTGATACTCTTGGCAGCCAAGTGAAACCCTGTTTCAAAACAAAATATACAAAGTGCTAGAGGTGTAGCTCAGAGGTAGAATGCTCCTGGGTTTAATCCCCAATAACACACACACACACACACACACACACACACACATATATATACATAAATGAATGAATAAATAAAGTTACTTTAAAAAAGAAATAGAAACTATTAAGAAGGATCAAATGGAAATTTCAGACCCAAAATCTGCAACGATTAAAACAAAATTTTCATTGGGTGGGCATAAGAACAGAAAGACAATGATAGAAGAAAGGAGTCAGGGAACTCAAAAAACATTAATAAATGAAAATTATCCCATCTGCAGAGGACAGAGCCCTTCTTATGGCTACAGTCCCATCACCCCTCAAGCTAAATTTATGATTTACCAGCCAAAAGGACCAGTGTTCAATCCTGAGATGCAATCAGGTTCCTGAGCCAGGCTTCAGCAGGGTTTATCCACTCAAAGTCTCACCAGTGTGGTGACATCTTAGAATGTGCCTGTTTAGCTGGACAAAGGCATTTTGAAGATTATGATAGAGAAATTTTTTCTCTGCTGATTTTGTGACTTTAGAAATGAGTCATTTAACAATTTCAACTAGTTGTGTTGCATTTATAATTAGAAGTTATCATACTTTAGCACAAATTCTCATATCATGACAAAATAGAAGTACTTTAATATTATTTTAAGGAGAAAACCTTGCCTACAAGACTTATGTTACCTCTTTAGTTAAAGCTCCTTTCTAAATCTCAGATAAACATTTCCCATTGATCCTCTCAATTTCTTGGCCTAGAATTTCAGGTCTACCTCCTTGATTTCCTCTTATTTGTTAATCAAGAGGTCTGCAGAGACTTTTGTACTGAATGTTTATATGATGACAACCCCAAATGTGAATTGAGGAATGAGTTATAAATTCTGATTGCACAGGAACAGCATGTCAGGCTTGCTTTTGCTTTCTGATCATTTTTATTCTCTGCATGTTTCGTTGAGTAAGAACAGTTCAGATAAAACCTGAAACTTGTACTTGCCACATAAAAAGCTATTAGGGTTTTCATGTCCAGAGCATTGTGATGGTACTTAAAGAACTTTTAATATTTTCCAGTTGCAAAACACCTACAAAATCTATGTGTATCTCTGGCTTTACTTTCCTGCTCGTGTAAATAATGTAAGAGGGTAATAGCTGCTTGGTGGAAAGTGCTGCCATTACAAAAACCTTTACCATGTTCTGCAGTGACAGATTGTGTCAAGATGAGAAATGGTGCAACACTTGCCAGGCCGTAGTCTTATTTTATGTGAGGATTAGGCTTGAATTTCAATTTCGTACTTATTCTGCCGTGAAAAAAAGAGTTGTGTTGTATATTACCTATAAACACCAACAATATCCCATCTTTATCACAGGCCCTGCTGTTCTTGAATGCAGCATCACCATACCAGTATTAGTTCTCTACTGCGTGTTTCTTGAGCTGTGATCCTCAGACCACATGTATCCGAGTCATCTGGATCCAACCTCTAATCTATTGAATCAGAATTCTTCTAAATGAGGCTGATATATTTACACATTTGCAGGGTGATTCATAAGCCAATAGTTAGAAAATTCCTACCCCTGAATCTGGGCATAGTGGCACACACCTATAATCCTAGTACTTAGGAGGCTGAGACAGGGGGATCACAGGTTCAAGCTAGCAGGTGGTAACTTAGCAAGACTCTGTTTCAAAATAAAAAATAAAATTAAAAAGGGCTGAGGGTGTAGCTTAGTAGTATAAACTCCTTGGTTCAATCCCCAGTACCACAGAAAAAGAATTCCTACCACTGGATAAGGAAAAGACTATTGCAGGCCCATAAAAATGATGATCAGTATCATCAAAGCTAGATAATCATTGTTTGAGGAATAATAATATCCATCAGAGACTAAAAGAATGGCACAAATGACCTAAAATTGGCAAATATTTCACTTCTGCTATTAAAAGTCACCTATTAGAGCCAAAAGGAAACTTAGATAGCATACAAACCAAAACTTACATAATATGACTGAAGAAACTGATAGTAGCAGCAGCATCCGACATTTATTGAGCACTTACTGTATGCTGGCATGATGCTTGCCTATTTAAATAAATAATTTGACTTCAATTCTTTTTTCAGAGAGTTGAAGATAATTTAAAGGTATTGAGTATATTATCAGCAAAGATGGGGTCAGACTCTAAATCTCAGCTCCCAGCCCTGTTCTTTTCAACTCACAGTTTCATAGAGGAAAGGTGGACCCCATCAAATTACATGTGCTCCTTGAAATGGGTTGCAAGTATTTATATCACAAGTTACACTTTCACAAATGGATGCCATATATGATTTTTCCCCCTAGGAAGAAAGATACAGAATTCTCTAAAATGTCATGCCTTGACCTAATTCATAGACCAAGTACAAGGTATATTGTATTAAAATGAAATGACTAGAAAACAGACAGATGTAAAGTTTTAGGTGCAAAGCACAAATAATATTTAAATCAGTTTCTTTCTTAAAATTTATGCATAATTTTGTAATGGAGAATTATGCATAGCAGTCTTTAAACAGTAATTTAATTGCACATTTAATTGTGTAGGATTCTAGAGTAGGTAATCTACTTGCTTATTATCTTTAGGGTTTTAGTTGTGTGTGGGCTAGGTACATATGGTTCATCTAGTTATTTGTCAAATATCCTGATATTTTCTATTTCCTACAAACCTCATAATTCATTTAAGTTTCCAAATGTTTAAGATCAAAAAGCTGCATCCTTCCCCTGTATGCCCCTCTGGCATAGTTAAACATGGGGTCTAGACAGTTCTGTTTTAGCTTCTCCTCCCTTTCAGCAAAAAAAAAAAAAGGGCCAAACACTTTTTTTTTTAGTATGACT
>PVJS01019032.1:0-34180 GCA_004027185.1 Glis glis | reverse complement strand
TCATCTAGTTGAGATGTGTGTGTGTGTGTGTGTGTGTGTGTGTGTGTGTGTGTGTGTAAAACACAAAAAAAATCAAGAAAATGGAGAGGAAAGAAAAGCACTTAGTATAAAAGGGTCATATAAAAACCTATCTCAGGAGTGGTAGATGATAGTGTTGTGGTGTTCTGAGAATTTCATAAATGAGTAGATAGAGGATGTAAATGATTATGACCCATTCTCTTGGCCTGAAGGAGCTTCCAGTCTAGAAAGCTAGACAAACTGAACACAGTAAGCAAGACAAGAGCTATAAGAGACGGAAACAAGATGCTGTGAACACGGAGAAAAAAAGAATAACTAGCTCTGCTCTGGAAAATCAAGGAGCTTTCCCATTTGAACTGGGTCACCAAATGTGATGGTTTTAAAATATGTCACAAAGTCTGAGCCAGGAGTGGTGGTGCATGCCTGTAATCCCAGTACTTGGGAGGCTGAATCAGGAAGATAGCATGTTTGAGGCTAGCTTCAATTTAGCAAGACCCTGTTTCAAATAAAAACAGTTGGGGGTGTAGCTCAAAGGCAGAATGTTCCTGGGATCAAGCCCTAGCACCAAAAAAAAAAAAAAATTCGAAACGCTCCTACTTTCAAGTTGTGGAACTGAGTTCCCTCTCCCCTTGAGTGTGGGCTGGGCTTAATGACTCATCTCTTGATGACACTAATAGAATACTGTAGAAGTCGCTAGGCATGGTGGCATACACCTGTAATCCCAGTACTTGAGAGGCTGAGACACAGGAGGATCACAGGTTTGCGGCCAGCCTCAGCAACTTAGCCAGGCCCTCAGCAACTTAGTGAGACCCTGTTTCAAAATAAAAATAAAATAGGGCTTGGGAGTGTAGCTCAGAGGTAGAATGCCCCTGAGTTTAATGCTCAGTACCAAAAAAAAAAAAAAAGGAATATTTTAGACGCAACAGTGTGTGTTACTAGCAATATTGTTGCCAATAGCATGCCAGTAGCATGTGGTTTCCTCCTTACTCTCTTCCTTGCATCACTCTAAGGGAAGGCAGCTGCCATGTCATGAGGATGCGCAAGCAGCTCCCTGAAGAGGATCAGGTGGCCACTAGTGAGGAACTGGGGACTCCTGCTAACAGCCCTGTGTGCAAGCCATCTTGGAAGTGATTTTTCTAGTTTCAATCAAGTCTACCAAAGTCTGCAGCCTCAGCCCACATCTTGACTGCAACTGCATGGGAGACCCTGAACCAGAACCACACAGACACACTGCTCCAGAATCCCTAACCCCAGAGACTATGAGATGATAAGTGTTCATTGTTGGTTCATGTCATTACATTTTGGAATGACTGTTACACAGCAGTGGATTCCTGATACACCCAAAGAATATTAGGTTGTCATATCAGCAGGAATGAACCATCCTTTTAGAACTGAAAGGGTCATTAGAGAATAGTTGAGTGTGGCCACAATATAAGACATATTGCTGTGGCTCCTAAGCTTTCAGTGTATTAGCTATTGCCCTAAGTTTTCTTAAAAGTGGAATATCCTTAAAAAATGAATATTACTGAATATGGCTTCCCATTGCACTTAGGGGAAAAAAATCTAATTTCCTTGACAAGACCTAAAAGCTATTTCTCTAACTCACCTTGCACCACAGTACCCCTTGTATGCTCCACCTAAATCAAACTGGTTTTCTTCATTTCCTTTGTCCCCACTAGGAGTTCTGTACAGTTTCTTCTGCCTAAAATGCTCTTCTCTTCACCTTCCCTCCAGCTGATTCTCTCTCTCACTGGACTCAGCCTGACTGTGTCTCTAAGGAGGCCCTCTCCTGACCATCACACCTTAGTTCTTTTTTGCAGCCCTTGTTTGTTTCCTCCACAGGAGTAATGACTCTCCAAAGTTACATTATTTGTCCATTTTCATGTTTTTGTCTGTCTTCCCCTCTAGAGAGTTCATGCCATTATGGCAGGGACCATGTTGGATTTGTTTGTTGTAATATCTCCAACTCTTGGCATGGTTCCTGGCATGCAGTAGGTGCTCAATGAATATTTTTTGTAGCTATCTGCTCTTTCTTCCTGTGTAGTAATACCCTTACATTAGATATTCCCATTTTAAGACTAGTTGCCTCTGTTATGGCCATCTCAGAGAGAAGCAAATGAGACAAAATTCTACAACAAACATTGAAAATATAGACTTTAATTTTGTGGTACTTCATATTTTATATTATTTGATAATTTCATCTTTCATATCTTGAACAAAATTTATTTATTATGATAGCAAAAGCATTAGAAACACCCCATCCTGCTCCTATGAAAACATCTCCCCTCCCTGCCTCCATCTTCTCAGAAAACATTTTAGTGATAAAATATTTGAAACATAATGAAAGTAGAAAGAATAGTACAATGAACACCCATCTCCGATAAATCAGAACATTCTTTTATGTAACACAATACCATTTTCGTTCCTAACAAAAATTCAATCATTCCTATTATAATCAAATATCCAATCCCCCCCCCCAAATTTACTCTATATCTGGTTTGTGAAAATGAGGAACCAAACAAGGAACACACATTGCATTTTGGTGTTATAGATCCCGAATCTCTTCTAATCTAAAATCGCCCCTTTCTACCTCCTTTCTTCATTACATAACTTTGATTTGTTGAAAGATCTGGGTCAGTTGCCTTGTGCAATGTCCCAACTTCTAGATTTGTGTGATTGTTTCCTTTTGGATTTGCTTTACAACTTTCTTAATTCTCTGTATTTCCTGCAAACCAAAATGTAGACACAAAAGGCTTGATTAGATGTAGATTAAGCATTTTGGCAGCAATGCTTCACAGATAGAAGCCTGTACTTCATATTGACGCACATCAAGAGACACATGATTTAGTCCAGTGTCTAATTATTTAGTGATACTAACTGGTCACTAGGCTTAGTGATGGTCCCCAGATTTCACCATTGTAAAGTTCTGCTTTTCCCTGTGACAAGTCACTTAAGAAATGGTCTTTTGGCATCATGTAAATATACAATGGACCCCTCCCCCCATTTTTCAGGAGACCTGAAGGCTGCCTCATGCTGTGTTTTTGGGGGCAATGGGGTAGTATGTGGCACACAGTACCAGGCTTCACTGCGTCATGGTTCACTTC
Organism: Glis glis; assembly: GCA_004027185.1. NCBI lineage: Eukaryota > Metazoa > Chordata > Mammalia > Rodentia > Gliridae > Glis > Glis glis. The sequence goes on along the minus strand of PVJS01019032.1, from coordinate 31,058 downwards.
TTTGTCCATTCCAGCTGTGCCACACTAGCCATGAGATGCACACCTGCTCAGCAAACAGTCACCTCGACTTGATTGACCATGAAATCCCCAGTAGGAATAGGCCTGGGATACGAGAAAGTTAAAAACAACTTGCCTTTTAATATTACTGAAAGGATGTGTATTGGGAAACTTAAGAGGATGCAAGACTCGAGATATAATCCTAAGAGAAGATACACAGTAGATCAAATTGTACATACACTATGATTAAAATAAAACAATATAATTAGGAGTAAAACTGAAAGAATACATCTGCTAATGATATTTGTGATGGGGAAATTGGAATTATTCAATTTTGTAATATAGTTTTGTTATCTTACTTTCATAATAAAAACAATAAATGTATAAATAAATAAAAGACAAGACAAGATGTTATGAGAAGAAAATTCATGAATAATAACATGGACCAAAAGGATGATAGATGAAACAAATTCTAATATATTTATCTCACTATTTTTTACACTGAAGTTTTTAAGGCAAATTAAAGACATTGTGACATCCCACCCATAAATACTTCAACATACATCACTAAAAAGTGAAAAAAAGAACATTTCCTTGCAGCTAAAATAAGATTATCCCACTGAACAAAATTAGCATGAACACCTTACTATCATCTAATATTTAGCCCACATTCAAATTTTCTCCTAATTATCCCCAAAGTGTCTTTTATAGCTGGTTTTCCAAACTGATATCTAAACCAGAGAAGCAGGTTTTTAAATGATCATACAAAAAATACCCTTGAAAAATAGCATATTACCTTAGAGATAGACCTTTCCTTTTAATTTCATATCTTACCCACTAATTAAAAAAGAAATGTTTGGTTGGTTGCTGTCACTGCAGAAAATGGATGTCATATGCATCTGGTTAGAGTATTTGCAAGCTCTTTCAGTTCTAAAATTTGCCATCACATCACAAATGATGACATTTACATCCTAATGATTCTTGAATCTTTCCTAGCAATAAAGAAATCTTAAAATCACTATGATTTAATATGTTCATTTATAAGTTAAACCCCAGGAGTAAATCTTGCTAATGACCAGAAGCTGAAGCAGAAGCAGCTCCACAGTCAGCTTCATCTCAGCAGAAGAAAGAGCAAAGGTGAGCCAGGCATGTGCCCAGCCTGTATCCCCGCTACTCAGGAGGCTGAGACAGGAGGATCACAGGTTCGAGACCAACCTTGGCAACTTAGGGAGACTTTCAGCAACCTAGGGAGATCCTGTCTCAAAATACAAAGGGTCAGAGGGTATGGCTTGGAGGTAGAAGGCCCCTGAATTCAATCCCCAGTGCCACAAAGAAGGAGGACGAGGAGGAAGAGGAAGAGGAGGAGAAAAAAAGAGCTGGGGATGTAGCTCAGTTTTAGAGTGCCTCTGAGTTCAGTCCCCAGAAACACACACACACACACACACACACACACACACACACACACGCACACATGAACAAAGCTTTATGGCTACGTTCAAGCAAGACATTAGAGATAAGAGATACAATGCCTTTTAACTTGTCAGTCAGGAGGACATGGAGCTAAAAACTAAAACTCTCTTTAAACTTCCTAGCGCAGGGTCTATTTGTTTTTCTAAAAGAACAAAGAATATTCATTTTTTAGCCACTCCCTGCCCATATGTGGAAATTTGCAAGTGAGAGATGATAGATCCATGACATAAAATCATGTGTCTCTCTCCTCCTCCTCCTCCTTTCTTCTTTTTCTCTTTTGTGGTGGTGATTCTGGAGGTTGAATCCAGGAGCATTCTACCTCTGAGCTATGCCCCCAGCCTATTTTATTTTTCATTTTGAAACAGGGTCTCACTAAGTTACCAAGGCTGGCCACAAACCTGTGATCCTCTTATCTCAGCCTCCCAAGTACTGGGATTACAAGTATGTACCACCATGCCTAGCAAATCATGTCTTTCATCCCTCTGCACCCCAGAGTATTCCAGTTATTTAAAAATAATAAACTGTACCTTTGTTTTCCTATTAAGTACTAATGAGTAGCAAAAAAATTCACATTTTAAATTAACCTTTTTGAGCCGGGTATGGTGGCGCACGCTTGTAATCCCAGTACTTGGGAGGCTGAAACAGGAGGATTGCAGGTTCGAGGACAGCCTTAGCCAGTAGTGAGATGCTCATCAACCTAGCAAGACCCTGTTTCAAAATAAAAATTAAAAAAAATAGGGCTGGGGGTATAGCTTGGAGGTAGCATACCTCTGGGTTCAATCTCCAGTACCAAAAATAAATAAATAAATAAATAAATAAATAAATAAAGCCACGCGTGGTGGCGCATGCTTGTAATCCCAGTACTTGGGAGACTGAGACAGGAGAATCGCAGATTCATGACCAGCCTCAGCTACTTAGTGAGGCCCTCCGCAACTTATGGAGACCCTGTTTCAAAATAAAGAATAAAAAATAGGGCTGGGGGTGTAGCTTGGAGGTAGAATGACCCTACATTCAGTCTCCAGCACCACAAAATAAATAAAAATAAAAAATAAATAAATTAGCCTTTTTTAAAATACTAGGACTTGTGTTATTTGAAAGCAAGGAAATTTGTTCATAATTTCTTGTTTCTGTTTTTGGGTCTGAATATTGATCATTTGCTTGGTCAGCAAAATGGAAATATGTCATAATAATAATTCTCCTTTTATACAGAATATTTCATTAAGAGAGCACAAAATAATTTATAAGCATTATCTATTTGCAAATAATATTGGTCACTTTGAAAATAGGAAAACTAAGAGACAAAAATTGCCTGCACACTCAAAAGTACATGACTCAAGAATCGAGTGATGATTAAAGCTTGACCTGAGCAATCTTAACCTTGGCTTGATAAAAGCTCAAGTATTTATAAAGGGTGTTGTTCTTTCTAGACTGACGGTACTGACCCAAAACATTTTGGATACTCTAACACTAAGGTAATGACTCCTCACTCAGTATTTCCTGTATTGAGTATTTTCTTGTAACTATACAAAATACCTAGATATGAATCAATGGCATGGTTTATATGTATGTTTGTTTTGTCTGTTTCTTTTTAATGATTGGTCACACCCAAGAGACAGAAGACTCTAGATAACCAGGAATACAGAGAAATAGTTATTGATCACTTAGATGATTTCTTGGTTTTTTTCTCAGATCGTAAAAGTAATACATACTTGTTTAAATTTTGAAAACCCAGGAAAAACACAAAAAAGCAAAGGCAAATTACCTGTCCTACTTTCCTCTCCTAGAGACAGCTACATTATTTTTTAAAAATTTATCTTAGTAAATTTCGTGTAGAGGGGCAGGGTGGGGTGGGGGTACTAGTGACTGAATACAGGGGCCTTCTACCTCTGAGCTTACCCCAGCCTTATTTTATTTTTTATTTTGAAATACAGTCTTCTTAGTTACTGTGCACTGCTGGCCTCAAACCTGAGATCTTCCTAACTCAGCCTCCCAAGTACTGGGATTACAGGCGTTCATCACCACGCCCGGCTAGTAAACTTCATGCCTTGCATATGCTTCCCAACTGTCATCTGGAATCCCCTTCTCCTTAATGATGGATAAGAATGTGGCTCAAATCTATTTCCTGCCTGAGAAAAGTCCTATACCCTCCTAAACCTTTCTGCAACTTTCTGCAGGAATTCCTGGAAGCAGGTGGGAGTGAGGGGAAACTGGAGAGGACCGTCACATTACACCTCTAATTCTTATTTTTTGCCTCTGCTAATTCCTGTTCCCTGCTCAGGCACCCCCTTTGTGATTTATATGTACACACTAAATGTGAAGCCCTCCTGGGCTAGAATTTACTGAAAGTTTGAGAAGGTTTGAGAAGATGGAAAGATAGGGGCTTCCATCACTGCAATATAAAGGGCTTCCAACTGAGTCTTCAATGTCCCTATTCTTAAACTCTATAAGCTTTTTTGACAATCTGAACTATAGCCTCCTGCCATTTTGCTGGGTTCTTTTTGCATCTTCACTGACCTACTAAATCCATTCTACTGCTCTGCCCCAGAAAGCAATTCTTTCCATTTTATAGTACTAAGCTCTTCAGCTTTATCTGTACCTCTAATTTAGGTCTCAGGACAGGGTGCCTAGATTAAAATCCTGAGATATGTCCTTGGGCAAATAAACACTCTAAGTCCCAGCTTTCTCATTTGTAAAAATATCAATAGGCCCTCCTTCATAGGCAAAACACTTAGGTGACTGGCACATTTAACAAACATGAGCTACTTCCACTCTTACTGAGAATCTTTCCACTGGGCATGGTGGTGCACGCCTGTAATCCCAGTACTTGGGAGGCTGATACAGGAGGATATCAGGTTCAAGGCTAGCTTCGGCAATTTAGCAAGACCCTCAGCAACTTAGCAAGATCCTGTTTCAAAATAAAAAATAAAAAGGGGCTGGGGGTGTAGCTTGAAGGTAGAATGTCCCTGGGTTCAATACCCAGAGGAAGGAAGGAAGGAAGGAAGGAAGGAAGGAAGGAAGGAAGGAAGGTGCTGTGGGTATAGCACAGAAGTAGAATGCCCCTGGGTTCAATCCCCAGTACCACCAAAAAAAAAAAAAGAAAAGAGAGAGAGAGAGGATCTTCCCTCTGGGCAGTGTGAAGTCTGGAGACCCTGTCTGGATGTCTCTGGACTTCCCCTTTCTATTCCCCAGAACACTGACATAAGGGAGGGTGAGGCTTGGAGATTCAGAACACAGTCTGATGCTGGGATGCCCACCATCAGTGATATAATCAAGCTCTGTTATGGGCTGTGTGGGGGATGGTTTCTTAAGAAACAGGCACTGAGATGGAGTTTAAGGTGGAAGATGTTTCTTAGGGACCAATCCCTGTGGAAGGAAGCAGAATAGGGCTGAGGCAACCAGTCCTCCTGGTTTGCCTGGGAGGGTTTTCTAGGGTGAGAAACATTCAGTGCTAAAATCAGTTGAGTCCTGGGGTGACCTTGGGCTGTAGTCACCTTAGTCCTGGGTGAACTTGGACAGTGGTCTCTCCAGTTGAGGCAGAAGGTGAAATGAGATGCAGCCTTAAGAGCTCTGCTAACCAGGCAGGGAGCTCTGTTGTGAATACACCCATCAGAACTGTCCTATGTTGAGCTGAGATGACTGCCTCTGTCAATCAACGCAGGCTGCCCCAAGAAGACCATGACCTCGGGCCAAACAGCAGAGGCCAACCCTGAAGGAGCCAAAGGATGGAGGAGCAGAGGGAGCTAAGCAGAAAGTCTTTTGTGTCCATTGCAAGCACCATCTTGTGCCTCAGTTTCCTTATCTGTAAAATGAGGATAATAATAGTAAATGCCTCCTGGTATTGTGTTGATAATTAAATGAGTTAATATGTGTAAAGGGATTAAGCAGTGAACACACAATAAGCCATTTCACCAAAGTGTCCTCCTGCTGCTCATTGTCACATCCTGAAGTTCTTGATCTTTGGTCTTCTTTGTCAAGTCACCACACTAATGTTCGTCATTAGCCCAGTCTGGTTGTAATGCACAAGATCAATTTACAGCTTCCTTTGTTTAACCCAATTTAGTTTGTCACACATTGGCTGAGGTTGGCCACCAACTTGTGATCCTCCTATCTCATATCCAATTACTGGAATTACAGGGGTGCATCACCACACCCGGCTCATTTCTCTTCTTAATCCCTAGTTTTTTTATTGAGTTAGGAGACCCCCTCAACTCATGCTATCCTCTTACTATTAGTAGATAATGGAGAGGATTATCTGAGAAAAAAAGTGAAACAAAAGTAAGGACAGAAGGAAGAATTTTTAAGGTAAAAGTGACTTTCCCACACAAAGAAAGAATTTAAGCATGAGAATTTGGGAGCAAAGGGTAAAGCATAAATGGCAGAGTGAATAAAGATTGCTTTTAGCCTTGGTAGCTTTTGTGATTATGAAGCTGATGAAATAAATAATCCTCACCCTGACTTCCCTTTCCTCCAAAATAAACCATGATATATGATTCCATCGGGTGACCACTGGCTTGCTTGTTCCTCCATCCTGACGAAGCTAAAGCTACTAAAAGTCATGTGAGTCACTTTATGAGCAAGAACAGGAAACAGCACGAGGTTAAAATTTAGTGTGACGTCATCAGTATACAAATACTTCCCTGCCCCAAGAGCTGGACGCAAATTACTTTTTATAGTAGCCCTTGGCTTTTCATTTCCCCAGGAGCAAGTATGAGGTAGCAGGGTTCCACACCCTCTTTTACCTGGATGAGGTCCCTCTGCGTCATTAAACAGATGCTACTTAGAACAAGGGGGTAGCTTATTTACTCCCTCATCTCATCACCTGAGCTAAAGCAAGCAAGCAAACAAACCAAGCAAAAGGGCAACTTTAGATGCCATTTTTAAATGCCTGGATCTCTGTCGGCTTGTCCTTCTGCTGAATTCCAAGTATTATCTGTCTGGGTTCCCTTGCCCAAACTGTTGGCACGAAAGGTGCAATTTTATCCTCGAAGCAGGGTGTTCCTCGGGCACTGAGCCAGTGCAGTTGGCTCATTCACTTCCTTTGCTGGGAGTTTCTTCAGGGCTCTCTGTGGGTCAGAAGCTGATTATGCAATGATTCTGGAGGTGGGTACATGTCCTGATCCTCCTCTGGCTTTGGCTGCTCACCTCTCTCTGCCCCAAACTGGTTTACTTCCCCGAGGAAGCCACAGAGTTTCCTTCATCTGAGTTCCTTTCTAATTTTGTAATTGTCACCGCTGGAAGTCTAAAGTAGATAGAAGGACTTCCTGCCCCCTCCGTGGGGCAAAGTGACTGGCACTTTTGCAGTTGCTGGCTGAGGAGCCTGGGTGAAGTGTGCATTGCTGCTCGTTCTTTTGGTTTTGTTTGATTTTTTGTTGTTGTTGTGTTTGGTTTGCAGTGTGGGGATCAAACTCAGGGCCTGACACATGCTGAATGCACTCTACCATTAAGCTCTATCCCAGCCCTTACTTGTCTGATTTCTACTACCTGTGCTGCTGAGCTTCTGTGCAGGTGGCCCAACCAAGCTGTGTCCTCTAGACAGACACATCCATGTGTTTCCCTAGTCGAGGTGTTGGTGTGCGTGACTGTACCCTTTCTCACTCACCTGGTCCTTCTCAAGAACCACAGCACACATTTCCTGTTCTCAACTTTTTATGATTCAAGGTGGCTGGCCGAGGCTAGGGATGCCCACTCTGCATCTCTTTCCAGGGATCACTCAGATATGACCTTGATCTTAGATCCCAGCCAACTTCATGAACCATTCTCAGGAATCCTAAGGGTCACGTTCTTTTGCGTCATGAAGAGACTGAGCCAGACTACCCGTCCTTACAGGCATCTCCACAGAGGTTCAGGGTTCTAATCTAAACAGTAATGGGCCAAGGGGGACCAGTACTGGAAACTTGCATGCAGAATCACAGTAAAGAAAGACTGCCAGAAGGCTGAAACAGTAGAGTCAGAGGGCTGCAGGTTCAGCTCTCCCCTTTCCATCCTGAGACTTGGAGATCAATCGGAGGGGGGCCTGGCCCAGGCTTCTCATTCAAGGACACAAAAGATAAATGACCTGGCTGGTGTTTGAGCAAATAATTCACTCACCTTTCTATAGCAAGGACTCAAGAAAGTTTTAGTCTTTCCATACATTTTGTACTCTATCCTTCCACTCTGCAGATAAAATGAAAAACAAAGTACGATATCTGGGGAAATTCTTGCATGTGCCCAGATTCAAATTTTATTTTATGCACAAAAACCAAAATTACATTTTATCTAAGCACTACTTGAGCTTTATAATTAATGCATTTTTAAGGTTTCAGGTTTTGATCATACATGTACCATGAAACTTTTTATATTCCACAAAAACAATTGGATAGATTTAGTATCTTTCCCCTTTACTCTCTCTCTTTTTTCCCACTCTCCATTTCAATATAATTGCTTCTATAATGATCTAGCAGTCTATTTCATGTACATAAAAATGTGTTGGCTTAGTTCATGAGCAGTTAGATTCCTTTAGATTTTTTGCAAAATTGGTTGTCAGAAAATGTGAGAGGGGGTAGACACTGCATTTCACCGGTGGAAGCAGGCATTGATGGAGGGATCTTCTCCCTAAGAGCCAAACTATCCCTACATCCATCCTGAATCACATTCTCCACATCTCCTGCTAGCCCTCCTCATGTAGCTTGCCTTCCTACCACATCCTCAAAATCTCTCTCCTTTCTCCTGTAGCACTCAATTAGAGATGGACAGAGTAAACTGAGATCCTGAGATACTTTTTCAACCATCAAATCTTCCCAGAAAGCATAATTGGCCTGAAATCAGACTTGAAGTGCTTACACCTGCCTTGGAATGTCTCTTCCCTGAAAATCCTTTTGGGACACTTCAACAGCCTGTGAAATCTCTCCCTCAGAGCATTCCTGGATGTCCCTGTCACATTCATCAGTCATTCCCTTTCTTTCCCTTTGATGAATTTTGAAAAAGCTATAGGAGTTCACTACACAAGAACAAGCAGTATTTCCCAGAGAAACTAAAACACAGATTCCAAAAGGCAATGGAAATCTCTTCCCTGTAAGAATCCTAAGGCTTTTTTTTGGGGGGGGGGAGTAGGTAGTATTTTCTAGAGGAGAGAGGTTTGAGTGCTATTTGCAGAACTCAATCTGTGGGCATAATATTGCTTTATGATCTTTTATGAACCATAAGCTGGAATTGTTAACATAACTATGGGTGGACAGCTGCCAAATGGCAAAGCAGGGTGGAAAGTAGTGGTAAGAAGGGATTTTTTACTGCTCCATTTACTCACAGAAAAACTCCACCCAGTAATTTCTGCTAAGCAAGACTATAATACATTGAATCCTCTGTTGATCTCTAAAATCTTGAGTCTCTGAGTTAGGGTGAGTAAATGTCCTGATTAAAGTCATTAAAATAAACACTGGCACAAATGCCCAGGGAAAACTGGCAGTGATACTGCTGAGAAATTCCCTAATTGTTCCATTTTCCTAAGACTCAGTGCTTGTGCTGACATTCCAGATCTACTTGCAAAGGAGCTGCCTGCATTCTGTTAATAGAAAAATAGCCTGGGGTGTAGGGGAAGAAGACATCTACAAGGAAGTATTCTGGCAAAGACAGGCTGTGTCAACATACATTTCATAGGACGAACTGTTTTAGGCCATACTTTTCTACTTGTTGAAAAATAGCATTTCAACTGTGAAATCCTGAAATAAAAATGTTTCAGAAGTCCACCAGCTTGATCCTAAACTGTTCCCACCCTGAGGACACAGATGGGACAAGACTTGAATGATGAACTGGTACAGCCAGTGATGTCTATTTGCAGATGTCTATTTGCATAAGTTGATTTGCATCATGGGAGAGGGGAGGAAAGCCTGTGTGTTAGTAAAAGAATCAGGAAGCCAGGCGTGGTGGTGCAAGTTTGTAATCCCAGGACTTGGGAGGCTGAGGCAGGAGGATCGCAGGTTTGTGGCCAGCCTCAGCTACTTAGTGAGGCCCTCCGCAACTTGGTGAGACCCTGTTTCAAAATAAAGAATAAAAAATAGAGCTGAAGGTGTGCCCCTGGGTTCAATCCCAAGTACTGCAAAAAAAAAAAAAAAAGAAAAGAAAAAGAATTGGGAAATGGAAATTATAGGCAGCATCTTATTTGATTCCTCAACTCAGTCCCATGTCTGAGCCCTAGAAAGTGAGGGACTTTATGCAATTGCTAAAGAAAGTATTTTTATATGGGGCACCTGTAAGATAAGTTGGCCCAGGCTGAGGTGCTGTGGGTCCAGGGGTGACACAGAGTGAACACATTGGGGAGCAGCACACGTTTGTTATGGATTATCAGTCTCATCATGCTTAGCACTGACCTAGGTACTAATCCAGCACCCTGCAAATGGCTTCTTAGGTCACAACCAATAACACCGGAAGCCATGGAGAGGAGCATGAGAACTGTTTGTTGGCACATGTGAGCACATCCCCACCGTATCACAGATTTGGGAAATAGTAAACAGGGAGTGTGTGTGTGTGGTGGGGGGGAGAAAACTGAAATATAGTTGCTGGAATTTCTGTAGTACAAAACAAAAAATCCCCGGACCAGACTTGAAGTAAATGCAGACAGAGAGACTGAGAGCTTTCCATAATCAGGAGGTCCTAGCAGTTTGGGGTGCGATGGACCAGCACCAAAGTAGATCAGCACAAGACACAGAATCAGGCAAATGTAGGAAAAATTCTGGATGGATCTAAGTCAGATTCCTAGCCAAAATCATCCAAGGCAAAAATGCCCAATAGATTTTATTCTATATATCAAGATCTATGTAAACCTGTTTTCACATGGCTGATACTTAAAATTTTGTATTCTGCTTTTTCCCTTATTTGTTTAATCATAAACATCTTTCCATGTTGTTTAATCTTGGTATTTATCTTTTTTTTTTTTTTTTTTTTTTGCGGTACCGGGGATTGAACACAGGGGTGTTCTACCTCCGCGCTACGCCCCCGGCCCTATTTTTTTATGCTTTATTTTTGAAACCGGGTCTCACGAAGTTGCAGAGGGCCTCAGTAGGTAGAGAGAGAGATACAGGGAGAGAGAGAGAGAGAGAGAGAGAGAGAGAGAGAGAGAGGAGATATAAAGCACGCGCGCCCGCGCATGCGCGCTGAGGTTGGCCGCGAACTCGGATCCTCCGGTCTCCGCCTCCCAAAGTACTGGGATTACAAGCGTGCGCCACCACGCCCGGCGGTATTTATCTTTTTAAATATCTGTATTATATTCCATCAGTTGATAAAGCCTAATTTACTCAATCATTTCGCCATTATTTTATAATTTAGAAAGACAAGTGGAATTTTTTCGAATGGCTCTTTATATTATTCTGGAGAAAGTAGCGCAGGAACAGTATCTGAGCTTGTCGTGGACATAGCTATGTCCCAGGTGGGTTAACCATGGGCTTGTGGAGCTTCCACAACTATATCCAATAGAAAACAGGTCTTATGAGAGATCAGGCTCAACCCTTTTCTGGAAATTTTAAGTGAAAAACTTTATAATTCCTGACATAGGTTCCCAAGGTGGCAACTATATACCACAATAAAATCTATACTCCTGGACCGAATGTCTCTAGAATATCCTTGGGGGAAGATCCAGCATGAGGCTGGCTCCATCAGAAGTTCTGGAAACCAGTCACCTTTGAAAGCTCAGTCCCAGAGCCTGGGGAATCAGTGCAGAGGATGCAGAAAGCTACGCATCCTGCTGTGGGTTTTGAGATAGGACTCTAATTTCCACAAACATCATAAAAGTAGAGAGTCTTTTCACCCAAAATATGTTCAATATGGATTGTGAAGTGTCTCAGGAAGAATTGGGATGTATGGAACAGAATTCCATTTAGCTTGAATAAAAAGAGGTTGGTTGAAAGGCAAAGGTTATTATGGGGTTGCAATAAGCCAATGCAGGACCTACAACTGCTGAACATAGAACCAAGAAGGGAATTATAGAGCTCCTGCAGCTCCTCCTCCTCTTCCTCTCTCCTCTGCCTTGTGAGGTGCATGGTCTCTATTCATCTCTGGGATCTGTCGGCTTCATCCTTGTGCCTTGTGCCTCTTTATTCACAGACTGGCTTTTTCTGCTGACTCATGATTTCTCATCTTCCCCCTCACTCTGGCTAGCATGAGGCTTTGGCCTGCTGTGGCAAGCCAGCTGGGCATGACCTTGCAGCTTGGTTCCTCATAGCTAAATGACTCAGCCTCTTTGTCCCTATTCCAAATTCCTGGGAGAACATTTGATCAACCAAGCTAAGGTCAGATGTCTACTCTTGGGTCAGTCACTGAAATTGTTAGGACACAGTCACATGGTATGAAGTTGTGTCCCTCCCAGGGTTGTGAGTGGGGCAGACTCTCCAGGGTGGAATGTGAGTAAGGAGGAAGGAATGTTTGGCATCTCTGAGCAGATATGGTGCTGAGAGGCTAGCCAATAGTGATAAAAAGAGTATGGTACCCAGCATGGTGGCTCACGACTGTAATCCCAGTACTTAGGAGGCTGACACCGGAGGATCACAGGTTTGAGGCCAGCCTCAGCAACTTAGCAAGACCCTTAGCAACTCAGCAAGACCCTGTTTCAAAATAAAAAATAAAAAAGGCTGGGTGTGTAGCTAGGAGGTAGAATGCCCCCAGGTTCCAACCCTAGTATCACACACACAAAAAAAAAGAATGCCTCTGGGTCCAATCCCCAACACACACACACACACACACACACACACACACACACACACACACAGCATGGGTTTGGAGTTTAAAAAAAAACACTGCCATGTTTTAGTCATGATACTGTAGATAACATTCCTAATCTCTCAAAGACTCATTTCCTCATATATAACCAGAGAGAGCTAAACCAAATGATCTCCCAGCTCTCATGGTCTATGATTGCTGTTTTTATCTTGAGAATCTCATACTGTCAGGAAGGACCAACTCTAATATCAACAATTTGGCAGGTTTTATATGAGCAATCATTCAAAAAATGGTCTTTGCAATAAGTTCAGTAGAGTATTATCCCCAACCTTACCATTACAGTAAACATTTTTGGATGGCTTGTTACATGAAGTAGCAATGCTGAAATCCCCAGCTAAACATTCAGCAAATATTTCTTGCTTAAGGGGGAATCCTAACAGAAAAGGAACACAGACCTTGCACTGAAAGTGTTAGGCTGTCCAGATGTTAGAGACTTGAAAAAATAATATGGTGAATAAATACTTCAGTTCTAATAGAAAATTCACTTAATTTTCATGCTGCTGCTGAACAATGCTCTAAAATCATTATTGGCGAACTGCCTGAGGCTAATGAAGACAAAAGACTATCTTAATTGGAATTGCTTTCTCTCCATGCCAAAATTAATACAGCTATCCTGCTGTATGTGAAATTGAGGCATTCCTGTAAAGTTGCCTACACAGCAAGATTAATATTCCCCCATTGAAATCCATTGTGGTATTGAACATTTAGCATGTCCCTATCAAGAAAGGAGGGGTCCAAAGGGAAACACAAAATAAAATAATAATCCCAGTGCAAATTTCTATTTCCCAATAGAAAGTTCCCAGTTCAAGTTCCTTTAAGAAGAGCCCTGAGCACCCACGCAAAGTCATGATTGATAGCAGTTAAGTGTGTTTCTGGAATTAACCTAGGCCACCTCTGGTTTTCCCAGTTTAGCTTCCAATTCTTCCTATATCAACCCTCACTTGGCTGCGTGCCTCAACTCCCGTCATTTACCTGCCTCCTCTTTTCATATGTAAATATAAAAATATATTATTTCTGGATCTGAGCTGAAGAGTTCAACTCAAGTTCATTAATTCATGTCTAGTAGAAAGGGAAGGCACTTTGGGTTACAAGTGAGCCAAATTTTTCAAATGTTCTAATTTCCTGTGTGGTGCTGGGAGAAGCTGGCTTTTCTCTTGCCAACCTTAGAGAGCTCCTCCCAATAACCCCAGGCCCTGGGCAGGGCAGCCCACGATGTCACCTTCTATGCCTGTGTGCCACAGGAAAATACTAGATTTTTGTTGCCCATCTTTAATTTTAAAATAGCAAATATTTCCCTTTCATTCATAAAATCTGTACACTTCTTCACCCTCTCCCAAAATAGAATGTCTTTTTTTTTTTTTTTTTGGTGGTGGTACTGGGGATTGAACCTAGGGGCATTCTACCTCTGAGCTGCATTCCCAGCCCCAGCCCTATTTTTTATTCTTTATTTTGAAACAGGGTCTCACTAAGTTGCAGAGTGCCTCACGAAGTGGCTGAGGCTGGCCGCGAACCTGAGATCCTCCTGTCTCAGCCTCCCAAGTCCTGGGATTACAAGCGTGCACCACCACACCCGGCTTCCAAAATAGAATGTCTTATTGCCTTTTTTTCTTCTGATTATAAAAATAATTCATGCTCATTTAAAAAAAACCATAGAAATGGATACAGTGAGAAGTGAAAACTTCCCATAATTCTATTACCAGAGGGCCAAATTACTAATTTTATAGCTTTTATTTCAGATATCTATTACACACACACACACACACACACACACACACACACAGGGCAAATATATATGTAAATACTCATATACACATACATATAGCATGTATATTACATAATACATGTGCTATATGTTTAAAAAGATTGGATCATACTATTCACTTCTTTTTTAACTCTATGGCTTTCATGTACATCTTGCATATAGACCCATCTCATCCTTTATAATGATCCCACCGTATCCTTGGTACCATAATCTCTACCCTCCACCAAAGGGCATTTATGATGTTCTGTCTTTCTTATATGCTAAATATACTGCAATAAACATTTGTATACATATATGCTTGTACATGTTCTAATTTTTCCCTTAGGATAAATTCTTATAAGTAAAATTACTAGGTTAAAGCTTATGCACATTTAAAATGTCAAAACAGTGCCCAAGTCAGGTGTGGTGGTGCATGCCTGTAATTCCAATACTTGGGAGACTGAAACAGGAGAATCACAGGTTCGAGGCCAGTCTCAGCAACTTAGTGAGGCCCTCAGCAATTTAACTAGACCCTGTTTCAAAATAAAAAATAAAACAGGGCTGGGGGTGTAGCTCAGAGGTAGAATGCCCTTGGGTTCAATATCCAGTACCACAAAAAACAAGAAGAAAATAAAAAACAGTGCCCATCTGGGCATGGTGGCACATGATTGTAATCCCAGTATGTGGGAGGCTGCGACAGTAAGATCGCAGGTTTGCAGCCAGTCTCAGCAATTTAGTGAGATCCTCTGCAACTTAGTGAGATCCTGTTTCAAAATAAATAATAAAATAGGGATGCGGGTGTGGCTTGGAGGTAGAATGCCTCTGGATTCAATCCCCAGTACCACACGTACAAAAAAACCATAGTGTCCAATAGTGTACCAGAAAAATCATATCACTTCCTACCCTTAACAAGTTTCTTGCAATTACCTTTCATTTTTCTAATATTGCCAATCTGAAAGTCACCCAAACATCAGCACTTCACACTGTTGTGCTAATTTGCATTTCTTGGAATGTTCGTGAAGCTGAGTATCTTTTCAGGCATTCATTGGGTTTTCTTCTATGAACAGTTTGAACCTGTGCGTCTCTACTGCTCCACACAGCTCCATCTCCCCGCCCCACACACATACACCTTTGGTTGAGAGTATCAGGGCCAGGTGTGGGGAAGGAGCAGAATCTGTAAATTCTCTCTCCTGGGACTTTGGATTTGAGAACAGGGCACCTCTGTTCTGCTGCATTTAAACCAGGAAATCATGTAAAACTGGGCTGGCTCAGCCATTTTTGGCCACCTGCATCATAAAGAAGAGAAGTAGGTGTGCAGAGAGAAAAGAAGCAGGTATACTTGCAAGCAGACAAGATGAGACCCTGTAGCCTTGATCCTTTCCTATCCTCCAGGATGGAAGAGCTCTGTATTCTTAAATTAACTAGATTGGATTTCTGTTAAGTAGTATCCTAAGTTATTCTCCATGGAAATACTAGGATGGGGGAGATGGTTTAGAAAGAATATTCTACTCTTAATTTTCCTCTGTCCTGGTTCCCAAGCCCAAAGAAGCCCTAAGAAATGTGTGTCCCTAAGCTTAGAGGGAAGAGGAAGCAAAAACTGTGCAATGGGCCAAATGTATCTTCATTCAACTAGTCTTGTTTGTTCTTTAGGATTCCTCATCCAATCAGACACCCTGACCTCTGCTGCCACGCAGCTGCCTGCAAGCGCCATCTCAGGCCTGAACACTTACCATAGCAATGGTTCCTTTTATTGAGCACTTGCTATGTCCCTGCTAAGTGCCTCGTGTACAATAAATAATTGAATCAAAGTAGGTATATTATTGCTTAACTTGGCAAAAGAGGAAATGATGGCTTAGGGAGGTTTAGTAAATTGCCCAAGAACACTTAGCTAGAAAGTGGTGGAACAGGATTCTGGTTTCCGCTGCCTGACTCTGCTGTATCTCCTCTGACTGGCCCAGTTTGTCTGTTAAGATCCCAGAACTAAGGGGGAGGGCATTGGTTTCTGGGGCAGATTTGTGGTCTCCAAGATCATGGCTCCAGGTCCCTTCTGATTGTCACCTTTGTCCTTGTCTTCTTTAGTACAAGAGACACATGCACAGCCCAACATCTGGCTGCCTTTTTGGCCAAATACAAAGAGGCCTCACTGCCCTTTCCCACATGAGGTCTATATGTGGACCCTTTGCTGAATAAGTGTGTTCTGAGTGCTGCACAGGCTGCATCCTGAAGATGGGCTGGGTCGCCAGCAGCGCCCTCACTCACCTCCCAACGCTAGGCTGCCCTGAGACGCAGGCTTCCCATTCCTTTGTCGTTTCCCTCCTCTATAAAAATGATACAAGGGGAACTCATTTGCTCCTCATATCAGCCCTTGGTGTCAGACACTATAAACATTTCCATTTCAAGGATGAGGAAATGGAGGCACAGATAGGTTAAGTGACATGCCCAAGGTCACGCAGTGAACAGTGGCCCAGATTCCAATCCAAATGTCAGAGACTCCTTTAAGTAGCTGTTGAAAGCTAAGTCTTGCCCCACACAAAAATGCACACACATACTCACAATTTTATACAGTTTCAGGCTTTCATCCTAAGAAGTCCCCCTGCCTTGGAGAATTCATTTGTCCTCAGGATCAGGGCAAGGAGGGTTGAAGAGTAAAGGGACTGGGTGAGAGAAAGGTCAGTAGGCCATAAGAATGCTTTTCTATCCCAAATGCATTCTGATGAAAACAAGCAAGCAAAGAAAACTGCTCTTCTGGGCCAAGAAAACTTACTTGTGGGCTGAATTGGATCTTGGTAGTCAGTGGCGATGTCGGCCAGACTGTAACACTGTTCCTTATTTGCTGTAAACCCCACAGGTATGTCTGGTGCTTCTAATATTCGAGTAAAGGTGTACTGATCTTCTCTCCCAGCGCAGGGTAGATCTACAGCTGATTCCAGTCAGACGCTCCACTCCCAGGGCCAGAGCTGCTCCATGTGCTCCGGCCGGCCCTCAGGGTGTCCACGCCTGGCCTCCTTCCCTTGGGCTTCAGATGGGCTGGGGATGTTCTGAAGGTGCAGTTCCTCAGGTTGGATGAGTCAAAAGGTGTCACACAGGGATGGAGAAGGATTAGCTGGCTCAGAGACTCTCAGGCAATGGCAGTTCCCAGCTCCTAAGTGGCTCCAGGACATTGGAAGATGTCCCACCGTGGCTGAGCAGTGCCTAGTTTCCTAGTCCTGAGAGAGCTGCCCTCTCTCAGTACCACCAGTACTTGTTCTCAGGGGCTCCTGCTCCATTTTATTATCACTGTTTCAAAGCAGCTGGCATAATTTCCTTAAGAGGTTTAGGTTGGGGGAAACACAAAGGCTAGACACTATTTCTGCTTTCCATTTGGTAGTGCCCCTCCTTTTTAGCCATGTTATATTAAGTGAGATTAGCTAGTCACAAAAAGTGAAGGGTCATGTTTTTTCTCATGTGCAGAAGTTAGGAAGTAATAGGGATACAAGAGGGACTATGCAGGAGAAACTCCAGGGGAGCGAGAGAGGTGGTCTAGGGGAGGGTGCAGGGCATGGGGGGAGAATTAATAAAGGAATCACTTCTATTGACATTATGTACATGTGTGAGAATACCAATGCCAATCTCAATATCCTCTATAGGGAAGGGGGGGAGTGAGGAGGGAGCCAGGGAAAAGCCCAAGTGCTGTGTGCATGTATGTCACTATGAACTACATTATGATGTGAGACTATAATGTACCAATAAAAGTATAAAGAAAAAGAAAAAAAGAAAGTGGTAGGGAGGAGAAGAAGGGTGGAAATATAGGGAGAAAAGAGTTACTACTAATAAACAATATTTTCCATTTAAAATTCTCTTTAAACTCTTCTTTTTTAAAGTAGAAAGTAACTTATTTTTTGACAAACTATAGTTGTATATAGTTACAGAGTACACAGTAATGTTATGACACATATGTAAAATGATATGTAATGATTGAATTGAGCTAATTAATATAACTATTGCCTTAAATACTTCTCATTTGTTTTAAATACTTCTCATTTGTTGCAGTTTCTTCTAACTGCAACTTTGTAACTAAGACCCCTTAAAGTCTTAATATCCCCAAAAAGCTTTTTTATGTGGGTTATATATAGATGTTTACTGTTTTACAAATTAAAAAGGGTAAATGTTTAAAATATTTATTGATTCATCAAAATAATAAACTCATCAGGTATTAATAAAAATCACATATTTGTATTTTTAAAAGCTGTATTTTTTAGCTGGGCACAGTGGCACACACCTGTAATCCTGTTACTTGGGAGGCTGAGACAGGAGGATCTCAGGTTCAAGGCCAGCGCATGGAAATGTAGTAAGAACCTGTTTCAAAATAAAATATAAAAAGGGCTGGATGTAGCTTGAAAGTATGATGCCCCTGGGTTCAACACCCAGTACAATCAATCAATCAATCAATAAGGCAGGGGATGTAGCTCAGTGGGAGCGAGCCTGTTTTTTGTTTTGTTTTTCAGTACTAAGGATTGACCCAGGGTCATTCTACCTCTGAGCTACACCCTCAGCCCTACTTTTTATTCTTTATTTTAAAACAGGGTCTCACTAAGTTGCTGAGGCTGGCCACGAGCCTGCAATCCTCCTGTCTCAGTCTCCCACGCACTGGGATTACAAGCATGCACCACCATGCCCACCTGGCAGAGCCCTTGGTTTTAATCCCCAGTAACACACACACACACACACACACACACACACACACACACAGCTTTATACTGCAAAGTAAACAAACAAAAAATAGTGAGAAAAATGGCATTGTGTATGGTTCTATAAATCTTTTTAATGCCTGGCATAAGAGAAGGCAGCTGAGTTATCTGCTTCTGTATTCAATGTGTTGTGAAATGTCCATGTACACTTGGAAGCAAAAAAGAGCACAAGATGCAATATCTTAGTATCTGATAAAACTACCTTTACCTGGAGGGCTGCCTGTAAGCACTACACTTTGAGAACTGCTGTTTGAGGTCATGAAATATAAACAGTCCAGAGCGCTAGTCCTGGGAGGAAACATACATGGTCATCATCTAAAGGAGGCAGAACATGCAATGCTTAAGGATTTTGTTTTTTTTTTTTTTTTGGTTTTTTTTTTTGCGGAACTAGGGATGGAACCTAGAGGCATTCTACCTCTGAGCTATACCCCCAGCCCTATTTTTTTATTCTTTATTTTGAAACAAGGTCTCACAAAGTTGTGGAGGGCCTCACTAAGTAGCTGAGTCTGGCCACAAATCTGCGATCCTCCTGTCTCAGCCTCCCAAGTACTGGGATTACAAGAGTGTGCCACCATGCCTGGCTAGGAAACTGATTTTGGAGACACCACTTTTAGGGTTGAATCTCAGCTCCTCAACTTCCTAAAGAGTGGCCTTGGGAAGGTTACTAAAGTTTTCTAAAACTCAAGTCTCCTACCTACAAATAGAGATAGTAGCTACTTTACCAAGTTATTGAAAGGTAATGAACTATCTTCTGAATTTCATTAGTTATAACTTTGCATGGGGTAGTAAAGGAAAGTGTGCTTGAATAGGTAACATTTCAGATCTGATGATGAAAAAGAGCCTAGAAGAGGTAACCATACAGACAAAGTTCTGAGGTGAGAAAGAATTTAACAAGTTCAAGGACCTGAAAGAAGATGAGTGTGGCTGGAGCAGAACAGGATGAGCTGAGACTGGAAAGATAGGCAGCACCAGCTCACGTGGGGCCTTATTGGCTCTTTAAATATATATATTTTATTGGTGGAATGTTATTATATATCATAGTGAGATTCAGAATAATAAAATCATACATGCCTTCATTGCTTGGTGTATTTCCCTCTATATACCCCACCACTCCCCTTTCCTTCCTCCCCATACGTGTTCGTGAGATTGGTTGTTAAACTTTCTTGTATGGCCATAACCTTATTTGAACTGTTCCCTTCCTCGATCCTTGTTTTTCCCCTCCCCCCTCCCCCCAAGCCCCTCCCACTATTTTGCCGGTGTCTCTCTTCATTTGACTGGAGCCTTTTGCTTCCTATTTTCTCTCTGGACTCCACATAGGAGAAAAAACATACAACCCTTGACTTTCTGAGACTGGCTGATCTCATTTAGCATAACATTCTCTAGTTCCATCCATTTTGCTGCAAATGACATAATGTTTTTCTCCTTTATGGTGGAATAAAATTCCATAAAATGTGTGTCTTACATCCCTAGTGGGTAAGAGCATGGACTCTGGAACTGGGCTCTGCCACTTTAAAACTGTGATCTCAGGCACAGGACTCAACCTCTCTATGCCTCAGTGTTCTCATTAGTACCGTGGCAATACAATAGTACCTAATTCATAAGGCACGAATAAATGACTTAATACACGCAAAGTACTCAGAATAGTGCCTGACACAAGTCAACATTCTCTAGATATTAGCTAATTAATTGTGTTATGTATTAGCTTAATAGTGTTCTTTCTTTTTCACCATGTTGGGTTTGACAGCAGTCCTCATTAACAAGTAGGTTACTACAGAGACGTTGTTCTCAAACTATTTAAGGTAAAGAAACAACCCACCCCATCCCTGTTGACCTGTACCTTTTTAAATAGAATTAAAGTGAATTACTAGTAAAAAAAAAGAAATAAAAAATAGAAAATATAAGCTCACCTTTTAACATGATTAGACTCAACAGGCATATATTTCAATAAACCTAATCAGAGAAAAGAACATAGGGAAAATACAGAAATTTATACATTATTCATTGAAAGCCCAAGTACAGATAATTAATAGAGCCTTGCTTCCCTGCTTTTTTGTTCCACATTTTTGACAAAATAAAAAAGAATGAAATAGCAATTCTCCATATTAAATGCTAACATGCATGCTTGAAACAAACACCTTGGATATTAATAGTTTTTTTATGTGGCAACTAAACTTGCTTTTTGCTTGCTAATTTATCTAATTTAGATTGGGTAGATGACAGTGCTATCAACAGGGGATCATGTATATCTAAACAGTTGCTATGCTTGTATTAATAACATTCATAGCAGAGAAACCAGTGTCACAGAGAAAGGTAGATGGAAAAGGAAAAGAATTTAAAGCAATTCCTGTGAGCTCCATATATTCAACTTTTATATAAAATGAGCATGTGATATTGTATATTCAACATTCATTTTCAGTCCTTTATCAGTAACTAGTTCCAAAATTGATCTATAGTTAAATGTAAATTATCTTTGATAAACAAGTTAAGACATTCTGAATTTCTTTCTTTCTCTTAATTTCTTTTCTCTCTCTCTCTCTGTCTCTCTGTCTCTCTGTCTCTCTCTCTCATTCTTGTACTGGGGATTGACCCAGAGGGTTTCTACCTCTGAGATACACCCCCTGCCCTTTTTATCTTTTATTATTTGCTTTTATTTTTGAAATGGGGTCTTATTAAGTTGCTGAGGCCAGCCTTAAACCTGCAATCCTCCTGTCTCAGCCTCACAAGTACTGGGATTACAGGCATGCACCACCATGCCTGGCTTTAAAAAGCACATGATTTTTTTTCTTCCTTTTTTGGTGGTGCTGGGGATCGAACCCGGGGCCTTATGCATGCTAGGTGAACACTCTACCACTAAGCTACACCCTCAGTCCCAAATTCTGGATTTTGTAGACATTAGGGTTCTACTTGACAAATTCAACCTTAAAAATAATATTGTATATCATTCTACTGGTAGTACGAAGCTCATGTCACATGTGACCCACCCATTCTAGTTCAACACCTGAACTATACTTACTCAACGGGACCAGTCTGCTGGTGATGCCCTTGCATGCTGTGACTATCAGATTGCTATACAAGTATACTAACTGTCATTGTTGATTTATCTTGTGTAGTTGTGGCTGGGAACAAATCCACAGACCAACCTTTTAGCAGCACTAATATCGAGCACAGCACTGGAATGAGTTGCACAATTTTAGGGGAAACACTGCTGGATAGCAAATGATGCTTCTGAGGTTTTTTGTTTTTTTTTTGTTTTTATTTTTGTTTTAATCAAGACTATTAACACTTTTAAATGAAATAGCTGTCCCCAATTCAAACACTTGCATTTTAGGTGCTAAAGAAATTTTTGAAAGGAATACCCTTGCCATGAAGGTAATATTACGAGGTTTACAGAGGAAAGAAAACTCGGGAAGAATTATTCCTTTCCTCTCAAACTACAAGTCACAGCCTTCTTTTCACACCCACGGACTTGTAAAATAGTTGTTTGCACTCACCTCTGAGCTCCATGAGGGCAGGGCCCAGCTAGTGTATATCTATAACTGGAGCACCTAGCACAGAGGTGCACAGAGACAGGCATTATAGCAAACAATGAATGCTTAAGTGAGCAGATTCTAAGAAGCTTAGCTTTCTTACGTCTTTGTTGGAGCACTGTGGAAGCATAGTTACTAGGGAATGACAGAGCTATTTAGCAGTATTGGAGATGTGCACATCTTTCTTTTTTCTTGTTACCACTTTCTTGAGTTATGATTTCTTGAGAAGCAAATACAACATTCAGTTGTATTATCTCCAGTGAAAGCCTTCCTGAACTCTACTCTTTTGCAGGGCAGGACATTTACATACAGAAATTCTCATTAATCCAGGTGAATATTTTTAGATTGTCTAGACTCCTTCCTTTTATTCTCCTTTCTTTCTATCACAGGGGCCATATCTCGATATCACTGAGGCCTCATGGAGGGCTTAGCACACACCTGAGGACCATGGCAGCCTGTCATCGGCGCATCTACCAGGGAGAAGCTAGCTACGGGAACTAGAACAGAGCTTCTCAAACCTAATCTGATACAGATCACCTGGGGGATCTTGTTAAAATGCAGATTTTGATTTAGTAGTTCCACATGTACTCCCAGGTGATGCCAATGCTTCTGGTCCATGGGATACATTTTTTTTTTTTTGAGGTACTGGGGATTGAACCCAGGGGCATTCTACTTCCAAGCTCACCTCCAGCCCTATTTTATTCTTTATTTTGAAACAGGGTCTCCCTAAGTTGAGGAGGGCCTAAGTAGCTTAGGCTGGCCATGAACCTGCGATCCTCCTGTCTCAGCCTCCCAAGTATTGGTATTACAAGGGTGCACCACCACGCCCGGCTCCATGGGATACATTTTGAGGAACAAGAAATCAAGAGGAATGAAAAGAACTTGCATTTCTGTCTATTTAGATGCTTGTCAGCAAATTAATTAGAAAGATGTGCTTAATATGATTTAACAATGATTTTTCCTTTTTAGTGACCCGTAGATATGTGCTATTTGTTTTGGAGACACAATGAAAGACTAGGAAAAGAAAATAAGTCATATGGGCCTCATGTCATCCCATAATACTCTCTGGGAACTCATAGTTGTGTAGAACAGAAACGTGATACTGCAAAAACCAGTTGTCTTTAGAGCTTGGTATTGAAATACCAGGCTCCATGGAGAAACAAAACACAGTGAAGCAGTCATACGTGACATTCTTTTGTATCTTCTGGAACATATGTTGAAACTCTCCTTTAAAAACATCTTTTGCCAGGCATGGTGGTGCACGCCTGTAATCACAGTACTTGGGAATCTGAGATAGGAGGATCATAGGTTTGAGGTCAGCCTCAGCAACTTAGTGAGACTCTCAGCAACCTAGAAAGACCCTGTTTCAAAAACAAAAAATAAAAAGGGATGGGGGTGTAGCTTGGAGGTAGAATGGATTCAATCCCTAGTAATAGACTAATAGACACACACACACACACACACACACACTGACCGCTTGCTACTATTTTCATTATGATGCTTTGTAAAGTTTAAGTTAGTCCATCTCTTTCCTTCTGGGTTTCTTTGCTGCCCAGGAACATTCAACTTGGAACACACCTTTGGAATTTTATAAATTTGGGTAATAGTCTCACTCTGGCCCATTTAAAACTATGTGTTTTTAGGCATGAGCTGCAAGTTCAGCAATGACATGGGATTAATATTACTATCTTATAGGATTTTATTAGTATATACTAAGAACACACATGGGGTATGGTGGGATTCCTATAAAAATAACTTTTATTCCCCGAAATACTGCCACTTGGGTTCTAACTTGCCTAAGTGAGATTAAAGAGGCATACCTTACAACCCACCTTCGCTGATTTGGAACCTCAGTGTTTTCTGAGTTTCTTTTGCACTCACTCTAAAGCTATTTGTGTACGTATCTCCTCCACCAAACTGTAAGCTTTCTTGAAGGGGGAGCAGTGTCTTTTTCATCGTGCTCGCCTCTGTGTTGGAAAACAGGATGTCAGACATAGTGGACTCAGCACACGGTTGTTTAAACAAGGAAGACCCCCCTAAGAGTTTAAAATGTTTTTTGTATGCACCCCAATCTCATCTTTCATGACATTTTTCATATTCCAAATAAGCTATCAATATACCAGTTCAATTAATCTGATTTTAATTAGGTTAGTGGATTTTAGGGGACAGGAACCATGGCATTTGTTTCATAGTGCTCTGATTTTTGGATTAACAATTAAGAATGGTCAAAACAATAGCTGTGAGTGGTGCTTGTAATCCTAGTACTTGGGAGGCTGAGACAGGATCGCAGGTCCCAGGCCAGCCTCAGCCACTTAGCGAGACCCTGTTTTTGTTTTTTTTGTTTGTTTGTTTGTTTGTTTTGCGGTACCAGGGATCGAACCCAAGGGCGTTCTCCCTCCGCGCTACACCCCCGGCCCTATTTTTTATACTTTATTTTGAAACCGGGTCTCACGAAGTTGCAGAGGGCCTCACTAAGTAGAGAGAGAGAGAGAGAGAGAGAGAGAGAGAGAGAGAGCTGAGGCTGGCCGCAAACCCGATCCTCTGGTCTCCGTCTCCCAAAGTACTGGGATTACAAGTGTGTGCCACCATGCCCGGCTAGCGAGACCCTGTTTTAAAATAAAATAGGACTGGGGATGTAGCTCGGAGGTAGAATGCCCCTGGGCTCAATCCCTAGTATTAAACACACACACACACACACACACACACACACACACACACACACTGGTCAAAACAATAAAACAAAAAATGAAGCTCCAGTAAGAATTGGAATGGCAGCTGGTGAATGGTTGGGACTGCCAACCATTCAGTGTCATTCCTCATTGGGAAGACATCTGTGGGATGAAGCCTTTGAAACACAATGGGAGATAATAAGGACACCTAGAAATGCAATCAGAGGTGAGAGTTAAGTTCATTACCCAAGAGTAATACAAAATTGAGTAGCAGGGCTTGGCAGCAGTCTACTTGGACGTATAGGCACTAAAGGATGTGTGTAGAGGGGAACAATCAACTCAGAAACTGGACTCCAGCAGCCTTAACTGGCCTCTGACGGTGTAATAGACAAGAAGGCATGCTAGAGATTCTTCCACTACCTCAGGCTTGGAGGAATTTTAAAACTTATCTTAACATGATAATAACAGCCATCACTTACTAAGGATTTGCTATGTACTAGGCACTATTGTGAGATGTGCTGGCTTTTAGTTTTCAATTTGATAGTAATTGGGATGACCTTTTTTCCTCTAGAAAAAAATTTCAAATTATGATGATAAATGTTTTTTTTTTTTGTAGTACTGGGGGTGGAACCCAGGCGTAATCTACTTCTGAGCTACACCCCAGCCCTATTTTGTTATTTTTAAATTTTTAATTATTTAATTTTTTGGTACTGGGGATAGAACCCAGGGGCATTCTATCACTGAGCTACACTCCCATCCCCTTTTATTTTTTACTCTGAAACAGGGTCTTACTAAGTTGCTCGGGCTGGCCTTGAAGTTGCTATCCTCCTACTCTAGCCTCCCAAGTACTGGGATTACAGGCGTGCACCACCACCTGGCTGATGAGTGGGATTTTAGAAAACAATCAGCAGACAAACACGTAAGGTAGAGAGTAAGCTCCTTTGAAGGTGAGAACCATGTCCTGTTCCCATAGACCCCCTCTAAGACCCATGCTCAAAGGCAAACACTGAAGTGTGAACTGTCTTCTCTAAGTTCAAAATGGGGACTAAACTGGCCACAAGGAATAACTGTGGGACACAAGTTTCAGATAAAATCTTGCAGTTTCTTGGGCACCAGTAAAACCCTAGCCTTAACACAGGCCAGGAGTGTTACAAGAGACCAATAATTGGCCTCAGGGTGATGCTTGTTATCAGTGGGTGTGGTTGGAAAAGCTCCTGGAGAAAGGTTGGGCCTTTTTCTACATTTCCTTCGCACCACACACCTGGCTGATGCTTATAACAATGGGCTTGCAGGAAGAAGCCCAAAACGTTGGGGAAGTATAGGGATCACCTCATTCTCCCAAAAAGCATCATGGGAGAAGGTTGGAGGTGGCATCATGGAAGCTCAGGACCAAAGGCTCAAGAGGGAACGAGAGCCTGATACAGACAGTGACACCAACTCTGAGCCAAGCCAAGACTCAGCCAGGACAATGGAAGTAGAAGGTGTGAAGGTATTCTAAAACTAAGTGACTGAAGGGGGCTAGGGACAACCCTCGGGCTTAAGGTGGTCAGCAATGGCCAGGTGGTATGTTAAGCTTTTCATTATTCATCAAATGTTTACTGTTTATTTTATGCCTAGCACTCTGTAGTGAATAGAACATGTATGGCTCAAACTATTTTGTGTAAATTAACTTCTCAAACAATGGAAACTTTTGATTTCCTTAATCTTAATACTATCAATGAGACACTTTCTAATATCATATTTGTTATACATTTTTTGTACTGCATACCAAGGCTAGTTTGTGCTTCTCCTGATGACTTGGGGTCACCAACTTGTGCTCCTTCCCTAGGTTGACAGATATAAATACAGAACACTCAGTAAAATAGGGATTTCAGCTAAACACACATAGTATTTGTGACATACTTATGCTAACAAATTATTTGTTTATCTGAGGTTCAAATTTAACTGAGCATCTTATTTTTGCTTATTAAATCCACCAACCCTAACATTATAACACAATGACGCCTCAGTTGCAGTTGAGTTACAGTAGGACTAATTGTCCTGACAGGCAGTTGTCTCAAGGCTTCTGTGTTTCTGGAATTTTATAGTTATTATTTACAGTCTCTTTTCCCCGGTGTCCAGTGATTGCATTGCTTGTTGAAGCTAGGGTATTACATTTTCTATTCTTGTTTCTCTCTCCTTCTAATTGGTTTGGACCGGGAGATAAGATCCCCAGACACTACTGGTTTTCTGTAAAGTAAGATAGTTTCTGAGTCAGGGTACAGGTACTCAAGGGTATATATTTAAGAAAATTTTAAAACAAGGACTTCATAAAATCTTAGTTTGACTGTCCAGAGACTAGCCAGTGGCTTCTTTCAAAGTCCCATAGGCTAAGCAAGTCACAGCTTATTTCCTGGAGTACATGGTTCTTTATAGGGCCCTGTACATGGAAAAATCAGCCTCTAATGGAGAACAGATTAGAGCTAGATATAAGAGAATTTGCAATTGCATTTTAAAAACTTGCACAAGATTCTGAATGTTGTTCCTGAAAATTTTTTGGAAGAGTCAGGCTGATTCTGATCTGGTTTGGTTATAGGTAATTATGCCGTGAAGCTGGGGATTGCACAGTGACCTCTTGAAATCACTAGCAGACATCCTTTTTATTTTTATTTTTTTTGAAACAGGGTCTCCTTAAATTGCTGAGGGCCTCGCTAAATTGCTGAGGCTGGCCTTGAACCTGTAATCCTCCTGTCTCAGCCTCCCAAATACTGGGATTATAGGTGTGTGCCACCACTCTCATCTACTTAGGATACTTTTGATTTATGAGTTTATAGGGACTATTTTATAAGGACTATATAGTCCTATTTTAAGTCAAGGGACATCTGTATAAAGTTCAAATTACTCTGTGATCTATCCAATCAACTCAAAATAATGACTATATCCAAAATTATGAAAAAAATAGCCAGCCTCATATCTGCAACATACAATTCTGTGTATTCCAAATATGATGCTTAGAAGAGGTTTGGAGCAGCCTATAAAATCTTATAGAGGAGTTATAATGTCTATTCTTCCCTACCTGTACTCATCTACACGACGATTAAACAATTTTTTCTGCCCTAGGCAATGCTTGTTTTGAACATAGATTTGAAGTGGCTCCCGAATAGAACTGCTCTTCTAATGCTGACCCTATAATTACTCAAACTCAGCATGAAAAGCCAGCAAACACATATCTATACCTTATATATTTGTATTAATCTTAACTTGTCATCAGACAATTTGTTTGAAAGTGATTTATGGTGTGAAGAGGATCTTCAATGCTCAGGATGATGAGGCTTTGTGCTATCCAACTAAGTCTACTTTTACTTTCTTTATTCAAAGAATGACTCATCAGAATCAGATTCTGGGGACTATCATGGGAGGTATAAGAAGAGTCTAATACCAAGCAAAGGTCGTCAGCATTTTGGTAAAACAGTTTGATTTCTTCAGAAACTTCTAAGATTGTACAAACCAGAAAAAAACTTGCTAGATTGTGACAAAACTATCCTAAATATTTCAAGCCTTTAAAACTTGTCTTTCACTCACAAGAGCAATTCTGATCTGTGTAGGTCACAGGAACCATTAGCTGTACTATATATTTAGACTTGTGACCTGATTCAACTTGTGTGTTAAATATAGTTTTCTTTTTCCTCTTGATCTACAAATAAATTATTTCTAAACTTGGTATTGGTAAAGCATATAGTTTTCAAGTATTATTTTTCAATTTTATCCTAAGAAATACTTTTGTAGGTTTTTTTTTTCCTGTAACAGCTTTTCCACCCTACAAGGGTAGCTATAATATTTTAGTAGATATCTATCTTAAATGATAAGGATAATGCAGGTTATTGAGAAGTATTCAATAGACATTTATTGAAGTGTGCAAGGTACAATGGTGAGGAGCGTTTAACACGGTGGGAGAGGCAGATCTGCAAACAAAAAATTATTTTGTCATGTGGTGAGGATAATGGCGAAGGTGTGCAGATAAGTGTCTCTTTCTTTATGAATCTATAAACATAACTCAGCTTTGAAGCACTGGGGAAGGGTTCCTGAAGAAGTTAATGCCTAGGCTGAGCCTTAAAGGGTAAGCAGCCAGGCAAAAAGTGTGGAGCAGAGAGTCTGAGCAAAGACACAGAGGTGAATAGGGAAGGGTCTCCCTTGTCCTCTTTTACTGAAACAACTTCTGTAGTAGTTGGTAGAAAGAAAGGCGCCCCAGCGCTGTCGCTGCTTAATCTTGACAGCCTTTTGCAGATAGGCTGTGCAGTAGTGACCACATAAGCAGCTATTGTGACTACATTGTCAAGTTTACCAGATATCCCTTCCCACCTTTAAATGAAACCTTTCCTGGGGTTTCTAGGCTGTCTAGTATATTTTAAGTGATAACCACAATTCCTCTGTATTGGTTTTCTATAGCTGCCGTTACAAAGTATCACAATCTGGGTGGCTTAAACAACAGAAATTTACTCTCTCACAGTTCTGGAGAATAGAATTCTAAGACCAAGGTGTCCTTAGGGTCCCTTCTTTCTGAGGACTGTGAGGGAGAATCGTTCCCTGCTTCTCTCCTGGCTTCTGGTGGCTTGATGACAATCTTTAGTGTTCCTTGTTTGTAACTTTATCACTCTAACCTCTGCCTTCATGTTCGTGTGGCATTGTGCCTGTCTTTGTCCACATTTTCCCTTTCATAAGGACACCAGTCATATGGGATTGAGGGCCTACTAACTCTACTATGACCTATGTATGTTAACTACTTTTGAAATAACCCTATTTCCAAAAAAACCTCACATTTTGAGGTAGTGGGGGTTATGACTAGGTAAAACATGAATTTTGAGCAGATACACTTCAACTCATAACATGCCCCTCCAATGTAAATTCTAAAATCATAAAGTCAAATTCTAATTTCAGGAAATATTTATTGGGATAAATATTTTTCTGTTCATTTACATAATATATATATGTATACATCCTGTTAATTTCAAAGTATCATAGATTTCGTGAAATATTTAGTATTTAGTGAAAGTTTACTTAGTAGGTATCTTAGTTATTGTTTGATATTAAGTGCTGGTCTTTTTTCAAAAGACATTTTCCAAAACGTGTAATATCCTAAATTAAAATTACCATGGCTTAGTTATTGACACAGTATAGTCAAGACTGCTGATCTTTGAGGTGTTGGACAAGTCTATAAAACAAGAATATACTGAATTACTGTCCAAAATTGGTATAAAGAATAATAGACATAATGACTACAAACATTTTTATTAGTGAATAAACAGGAATAAATAAGCATTGGAATTTAGTATTTGATATTTATAATCATTTGGTAACATGGCATTCACATAGTTGTTTGGTGACAGAGTCCATAGGCAGAGGACAATATAGTTTCCACATAAATCACTTCTTAAATTGATGCTGTATTCAATTCTTATTTTAGATACTTGATTAAAAATAGAACTTTTGGAAACGTTTCCCCCCTCAGGTTGCAAAGTGGGTCCGATATCTACTTACCTGGACATTTCCGTATGTCTTTTGATTTGTATATATATATCAAATTCAACAGAGATATTGCAATTTCTGGTATCATTCGCCTTTTACCTAGAGCAAAACAATTTGGTTTTGTAGTTCGTTCAGATTCATTTACAGATGCAAAGCTGGTTTTGCCGAATTTAACGGGTCTACAAGCAGCTACCTGGGAAGGGCAAAGCACAGAGTTCAATCAAGGATACTGTCATCTGATACTACCAACATTGTTGTTTCTGCAGTCCCAAATAGGTGTCGTAATCTTTTCATTATTTCTTATCCCCTCGATGGGACAGGTTTTGTTTTAGACACTCTTGATACGGAAAGTAATCTCTCCTGGACTATTGGGCTGGTTGTTTTCTATTTCCCGGTTAAATCACCGTGGGAGCAACTACGTCCTGAGTTTCACAGGTCTACGTAGCTCAGCGCGCTTTCCTCACCGGTTCGCTTCCCCCTCTCCCACTGTCTCAGAGCCTTTTCTTTTTTCTCTTGCTTAGTTCCTTTTCACTCTGTAGCTGTGCGAGGGGATTTAAATTCCAACCCGGAACTCGGCATCGCGCGCCCTGCATGACGGGAGTTGTAGTTTCCGTGACTCCTCCCTAACCGCCTTCCAGGCCGAGTCTTCCGCGGCGCGGAAACCCACACTCCCAGCGTGCCC